>LN483655.1:128442-153768 GCA_900002565.1 Culicoides sonorensis | reverse complement strand
TAAATCATAGAAGAACTTTTTGTTCAAAACTCAATATTTTAGGAGCGGCGGTTAATGAGTTAAACGACACCTGTTCCATAACATTCATGATTAATTTCATCTCATCTCAAACTTCCTTGGACAAAATACACCATACTGAGGTTATTTTACTTTTTATTTCAATACTCCAAAGGATTTTAACACACACTTTCTTCTTCTTAATTAAAAATTAACCAAAACTGTTTCCATTTCCTTATCGGAATAAAATTTAACAACAAAAATAACAGTTTGAACATATCCATTTCAAATTGATTAACGCATAGAACACATGATCCCGTGAATAATTGATCAAAACCCACAATATTGTGCCACAAACTTAATTAATCATGCTTTATCACGTCATGTGTTGTATGTACTTTAAATGTAAAAAAATACATATAAAAAGTGTTCCAGTTTTTTACTTCAAATTCACCTTTACTAGGATTTTGTTGACCTTTAAAAAAACATTCACTAACAATCAAGACCGATGCGATGCTCTAAAATTATGCTCACACTCAAATAAATCAAAAAAAAATAAAGAGGAACTAGAGAAATGAGATGAAAATAAAAAGTACATAGATAATTTAAATGTTCCTCCAAGCTATGAAAATATAACAAATCCTATTAAAATACAAATACACAGAGAGAGAGAGAGAGAAAATGAGAAGAAAAAAATGACCATATTTTCAACATAAATTCACAATCGTTAATAATATTAAAAAAAAAACATCATGAAATTGTATAATAAAGTTTTATTTATTTACATGCATCAAAGTCAATCATAAAATGAGTCAAAGTACTTTATTATTAGAAGAAAAAAAGGCACTTGTGCCCGATTATTGCATGAATAATGTAAAAGAAAAATATTTCAAGCAATAATTCAAGTACATTTATGAATTTTCAACTTAAAAAAAAATACGATTTTATAGATGAAATTTGATTTGTGTTGCATATAATCTGTGCAACTGTATCGCACTTCATTATAATAATTGAAATTATACTTTTTTTTTCTTGCATGGTGTTGTTAAAACTCACAATAATCACTTCAACTTTGAACCTGTTTCGAACATTACTCTATGATTACAGCAACAAATACAAAAAAAGTGCAATATCATCAAATAAATTCCACAATCTCATATATTGCATTTCAAGCGAGTAATCATAATAATAATAATAATTTTGAATTATACAATGGTTTTTGCTAAAGTGTGAACATAAAGCTTGTTTAAAATCAATGAAGACACGACTCACTCGTTACCTTTTAATGTTGAATTGTCTTATTTTTTTTTGTTGTTGATGCATAGAGCAAATAATAGGAATGGAGAGTTAATGATGATATTGAAAATGTACTTTTAAAGGTGAACTATAAAAGTTTTGTGATGAAATTTTATGTTTGAAATTGAGTCAATCAATTGTAAAATGACTTGTCAATAAATTTTCTTTCGGTGAGATGACATTAAAGGTCAATGTTGTTATGAGTGAGGATTCAATGTGATTTTATGAAGTTCACAGCGTTTCACAGTTGATTTGCGGTGCAGTGGTTAGAGCGTCGAATTATCAATCTTAAGATTGGAAAAATTCCGTTTCGAATATACAATCTCTAATGTTCCTATGTCAGCTCGCGCAATTGATCCGACTGATGGCCTGAGTGCAAATTTAATAGTCGCCCAATTTATTTGGAAGTGACTACAATAGGACTCATGACCTTACCATGATTAAAGCATCTTGACAGTGAGTATTCAGTTTTAGATCCTCAATAAGTCTAAGTATGTCGATGATGATGATTTAGTACGGACATACCTACCTCAGCCTCTTTTATTTTGGGTTTTTTGTAGGCTATCTTACAACTTATCCAAGATTAAACTCACTCTTTAATCCTAAAATAAAAGCAATTTGAATTCAAACAATGCGGTTGGATTTATTTGTCCATGCAAATACCCAAAGTAGTGTCATCTTCTATTTTCGAGTCCCGATTTCTCTTCTTCTTCAAAAATTCTTCAGGAGTCAGAAACACTGAGATTCATGGTTTTCAAGAGTTTATAAGCACTCGAGCATGGGCTGTAAGGAATGTAACACTACACTCATTCCTAGCAGCTCCTTTGTGCGTCAGTTTTATTTGATTGGTTGGTTGATGAATCAACAAGATACTGGGACTCAAAAAATTTAGCAGAACACTCTGGGCTTTTTATTGCTTGGTTTGGTTTGAAAAGATCAAAAGAATTTATAGAGCTTTCAACTGGTCAGGTAAGAATATTAGCCGCGTTATTGACAGGACATGCTCGGGTTCAATATCACCTACGTAGAACTTGTTATAGAAATTCAGGAGAATGTAGGATATGTAATAATGATGACTAATGAGTTTTTTGGTTATTTTAATAAAACTTCTTAGTTTTTCGGGTTTAATAAAAACGATTTATATTTAAGACAATAAGTGCCAACGCCTTTTCTGACTCGTCAGCGTAATCAGGATTTACCGAATCTTCTTGACTATTAACGACATGCCACAACCCTTCCTTGATTAAAAACATCTTCATCCGGATCGACCAATGAACATAATTGCCAGTTTTTAATTTCTCAAACGACACCTTATCCGCCATCTTCCACAAAATTGTCTTTGGCAAATTTAATTCATATATCCGTAATTATTTTTCACAACTTTTCGCGCGCGAAGGCTCCTGGGCCCATAACCTAATGAGTTTTTTGGTTATTTTAATAAAACTTCTTAGTTTTTCGAGTTTAATAAAAACGATTTATATTTAAGACTTAAGACATACGTCTTTACTGTAAGACGGTTCACACGAAAAGAAGACAGATTCAACAACATTAACAAATGAACATGTATGTAACATATGATAAAGAAGAACCTAAGAAGATCGTAATTTCAATCGAACATAAGAGATTCAAATATGAGTTACCAACAATGACGAAACAGCAATGCATATATTGTGCTACTGTGAAGGACTGAGAGCAGTTAGATATAAAGAGTTTCAATGCCCTAATGGCATAATGAACCCACTTGAATTCAGAAATATTGAGCTGAAAAAGATTTTTAATTTCTTACGGGGTATTAGTGTTGTGAAAGAGATATACGGAATTTGATAAGCTTGCAGGGTTCAGGAATATGCTATCACTATCTTATTTCCAGTACGAAGGATAGGTTGAATGATGATAATATGGTGCGCAATTTATTGCATCTCACGATAAGTACTTGAGGCTTGTGTGAGTATACTCTTCTGACAATCTATCTATCCTTTGTGCGTGCTACTTATCTCTTCGGTATGAAGTTATTAACATGCTGTGAAAGCTTCATTGTTTGGTATTCCCAATAACAGGTTGATTTATCTGTAAGCCATTCATATATTGTAGATTTGGCTATTTGAAGAGCGATTCCTAAACATGGTTTTTTCTCCGCGTATATTCAAGCAGAACCTTTTCTTGCTAATCCATCCGCAAATTCGTTTCCATCAATTTTACTATGTTTTGGAACTCAAATCAGTTTAATAGTGTTATTTACTGAGAGTTTATCAATTTGTTCTATGCACTCCCAGATTATTTTGGAGTTTTCTCTGAAAAATGTTTAGTGTTCATATAATGGTATATCCCTCAACGTAAGAAATGTAATATTATAGCCGTAAACCAAACTCAATTCGTTACAGTATTAGATGGATGCTAAAATGATGTTCAAAATCATCAGACCAAATTATCATGTGAATTAGAGACCCCAATCGATTATTCGATTAATCGATTAATCGATGATTTTTCGATTATTTCGATTAATCGATTAATCGATTTTTTAAAACGATTAATCGATTTTTTAGGAAATATTCATTTAAACATTTTTTTTTTGTAAATAATTATCACCAATACTTCACCTTATTGATTGCAAAATTGAAAAAAAAATTAAGAACGAAAATCGTTTCTTGTCCATCAATTTGTAAATCCTTACAATGTTTTTTACACTATTTTATCAGCAATATTTATTAAAAATCACATTCGCACACATCAAAATTTATTTTTTTTAATATTCCTACACTCTCTTTATTTTTTAATAATTTATTTATCATATAAGAATCTGTTATTTCTCAAAACAATGTATTAAAACACATCCACTTTAACATCATAACGGTCAATCAAAGCGTGGTTTTTATGCATAAAATATAACACTTTCAAACAGTTTAGTGTGAGGTGTCGACCATTTTACGTAAAAAATTGTCTCGTGTTCATTTAATTTAGTATTTTAAAAGTACAATTACTAAAAATTCTATAAAATATGGTTTCTCTAGTTTGGGACCATTTTGATAAAACTAACAAAAATCAAGCAACTTGTAAGCATTGTCAATCAATTATTCAAAGACCATCAGGAAATACAACTAACTTAAAAAATCATTTAATTTTACATAAAATTAACATGAACAAAAGAAAAAATCATGATGATGAAAGCAATACAAGTCAAAAAAAAATTAAACAAGATTCACTTGTAAAATATTGTGAAAAAGAGTCATTAGCAGAGATTCTTGCTAAATGTGTAGCTAAAGATGGTTTTAGTATAGAAGGTGTAACTAAGTCAGAAGCAATCAAAAGTTTCGTAAGAAGTCGGCAATATAATATGCCTAAAAGTACAACTACAGTTATGAAGTTCGTTATGAACTTTAGTATTGAGAAACAAAAAGCATTAAAATCTTATTTGTGTGATTTAAAAAAGGACGGAAAAAAATTCAGTATTACCACTGATGAGTGGACAAATATTAACGTGAAAAGATTTTTGAATGTCACTTTGCACAATTCTGAAGAAGGTGCTTTTGTTTTAGGCCTAGTACCGATAAACGGAACCTGCAACGCCGAAAAGACAGTAGAACTCGTGAACCAAAAATTAAATGATTTTGGAATATCTTTAAAAAGTGATATTGTTTCTTCAACGCACGATGGTGCATCTGTAATGATAAAATATGGAAGGTTGATTGAATCTTTGTCTCAATTATGTTATAACCACGCAATTCATTTAGGTGTATTGGATATTTTTTATAAGAAATCATTTTGTCCTGAAACAAATTTAGATAATTCATTTGATAATATAAGTGACAAT
The DNA here is from genome assembly GCA_900002565.1 of Culicoides sonorensis. Classification (NCBI taxonomy): domain Eukaryota; kingdom Metazoa; phylum Arthropoda; class Insecta; order Diptera; family Ceratopogonidae; genus Culicoides; species Culicoides sonorensis. The sequence goes on along the minus strand of LN483655.1, from coordinate 148,667 downwards.
GAGAGTGATTTTGAAAATGAAAGTGACACAGAGTCAAACGAAGAACCAACTATATATTATAATGATGCGAATATAGTATTTGATGCTCAGGAAGATCAAATTCCCCAAGTTAAAAATAAGCTTTTGGCTGCAGTTAACAAAATTCGTATTGTTAGTAAATTTTTTAGAAAATCTTCGGTACGTAATGATGTACTTCAAAAAAAAGTCATAAAACAGGAAGGTAAAAAATTAAAACTTTTACTTGATTGCAAAACTCGCTGGAACAGTATAGTCCCAATGGTTAAACGATTTTGTAAGTTGTTTACATGCATCAACGCTGCTCTGATAGAGCTTGGGCAACCTCCCGTGGATACTTCATGCAGAGATTTAGCAATCGATATTTTACAAGTTCTTGAACCTGTGGAATTGACAGTGAAAGAGTTATCTAAAGAATCTTGTCATTTGATTAAAGCTGAAGGCTCTTGTATATATTTATTGAATAAATTAAAGGAGACTAAAAATGAACTGGCTCAAGAACTCTATACCTCGATAAAAATCCGTATTAATGAAAGAAGAAACGTTAATTTAATAAGTTTATTAATATATCTACAAAGAGGAAGTTTTATCAAAAATACAAGCAATGATCATTTTTCTTATGCTTCTAAAGCATCTATTAAAACATTTGCTAATGAATTATATGAAAGACTTTATGATAACGATCTTCTTAACGAGTCTTTGAATGATTCTGTCATTGAGCACTGTAACACTGAAAAAAATGATTTAGAACAAACTATAGATAGTTTGATGCGTTCTCCTGGTAATTTACAAATTTTATAATAATTTCACGTCTTTTAAATTGTATGTTTTTTTTAGATAATGGAGATAAACCATCTGATTTTCTAAAAGAGTTTAAACTCTTAGAATTAAATAATGGTAATCGCCTGCCTTGTGTGGAGAAACTTTACCAGTCCCTTCTTAGCATTCAACCTACTTCTACAGCCAGTGAACGTGTATTTTCCGTATGCTCAACATTTTGTACGAAAATTAGAAGCAACTTGAATGAAAAATCTTTAAATAACCTATTGTTTTTAAAGTATTATTTTATAAAAAATCAAAAATATTAAACTGCATGCAGTTATCAATATTAAATAATTATATACAAAATAAAAATCATAAAAATATATGTAATAAAATTGACGGTGAAAGACCAAATAAAATAAATAATTATGTTTTTCGGTTAATCGTTTTTGTCGATTAATCGTTTTTTTTTGAAAAACGATTATCGATTAATCGTTTTTTTTGAAAATCGATTAATTTGGGGTGCCTAATGTGAATGCTCCTTGATTTTAATCTGAACCCTCCTTAAATGGCTTTGTCAAGCTGTCATGTCAGTTTAGTACTGGTAACATCTGTGTCAAAAAACAACCTGAAAAGAATTTACATTTATATTGACATTGAATACAAATTGCAAAGTGCGAAAACACAAATATTTCATTGATACAATGTAAGTAACAAGTCCAAAACTTACTATCTCGTTGAAATTTCAAAAAACAATAAATAGTGACAAATTTAATGAACATACCTGTCACGAAGAATTTAAATGTGTAAAAAACCCCGCCTAAAAACTCGCATAATTTAATGTCTTAATCTCATTTTAAAATCAATAAAATATGATTATTATCACCAGGCAATCAACTGTACAGCGTTAAGACATATCAGAGTGCAATTAGACTTGAAATAAATTACATTAAAGTTAGATTTAAATATTTGATATGATAAATTTAATTGAAATAGAGCTTTAAATATTCATGAATTTTATGTGATTTATAGGACATTGGAATTTTACTCTTAGAACAATTTAATTTTCACTTTTAAACATACAATTTGTTGTTTTAAATGTCATGTTGATTATTAATCTTTAAACGTATAGATAGTGAGATTAAAATCTGACAATCTCAAGTATTTATTATTTTGTGAATGTTTTGTATACACTCATGTAAACACCTGTCTAATTCAATTCAAGCAATTTGTATTTCTTATCAAATAAATTTATTTGCTATTAAAATTTGCTGAGTAATAGGGCGTTCCACTTTTAATTGAAACAAAATATTTGTTTTTAATTAAAACGCTAATACATACTGATTACAATCAATATGACGACAAGTCACACAATTATCATTTTACTCCTTTCATTCCATGCCATTTCAATTCAAAGTGAGTTAATTCCTCATTTTCCGTGTGATTCGGAGACAGATATCACAATTGATGGAACGTCACTTCAATCAAATAAATCACCAGAGCCATGGAATTGCGATATAAAGGAAGTTCGAGTAAGTCCATGTCCAGAAACAGCAATGGATCGTAACGAGCGATGCAATATTAGAAGAGGGACTGTGATGCAAATTGACTTTGATTATACACCTGATTACAGGAATCATACAAGTAAAAATGAAATTCATGGAGTTGGATCAAATCGTGGCTACTTTTCATGGTTTAATTGGTTCCATTTCAATCAGGATACTGTTGGGACGTATAGCTTTAATGTTACAATTGACAAGTCAACGTTGCCTGTGAGTATTGAAAAAAAAATTCATTAAAAGTAATATTTTATTGAAAGAAAAAAATTTACTTTCATTTTAAGCGGCCATATGATATAAAATGGCGATTAGAAAATCAACATCAGCAAAATTGTTGTTTCATCATAAAAATTAATGTACGAAAGTAAGGTAGAGGAGTGAGAGACCACCCATATCGATTCACTAATTTAAATTTACTGAAAAATGTCATGTTATTGGAGTAATAAACATAAAATTTAGCACCATCTTCCAACAAACATTAATGGATGTAATAATTTTTGTCTTTGTTTATAACTTGGTATCATGCGTAAAATCAATTATCAATAAATTTTTGGTATTTATGAATAGACAAAGTGGTTTTTGTCAGTTATGTTTAATTTGCACATCAATGTGAGTGTTCGCACAATGGACGTGACATACCTGACAGGTTTCAAAGCCTTACAATTAAGTGATGCTTTGCTGAATTTCTTCAATTTTATAACCACAAGTTCAACATGACGTCACAGATTCGGAGCTCCAATTCTCCATCTCCTAAATTTTGATCATTTTGAAGGTAGCAATCTCGCGACACGCCATCCATGTAAAGCCATTATACTTAAAAAATACTTGTGATTGAAGATACGAATCATGAAATGTATATAAAAAGGTTAGAATGTCAATCGTATTTGTTTTTATGACTGTTTTTATTTCATTTTTTTTTCCATTTCATCTCTTAACTAAACATTTCTATCGAAGTTACATTACATTTTCCTATTATTCTTCAGCATAATAATGATATTTAAAGCAAAAAGTACATGTTTTTTTCACATACCACAAAAAAAAAACAATAAAATCTTGAAAGAAATACAAATAACAACTAAAAAAAGTAAATATACAATTAGTATTGCAGTCAATTTCATGTTGTCATGTTTCACTCTTTACAAATACACACACACACACACATACACACACACACACATACACACACACACACATACACACACACACACATACACACACACACACATACACACACACACACACGAAGAGTGACTTGGTTATATGCTGTTTGAATATTGATGCAATTTAGCGCCAATATTATTGATTATTTGATTGACAATAATACAATTCATGATCGATCTACACGTTCAATTATTAGCTAGATCTTGAGACAGAGAGATGTGCAACAATGATTTGGGCTATAAATGTAAAAAAATTGATATTCACAGATATACACAAATCAAATTTAGATCCATCAACATTGTGAAAATTGTTAATTTTATGTCAATTATTTATTATTATATACTTTTACCCATTGAATTGTGGCCGTTTTTGATGAAGTTTTCATTTTAAAATAAAAATAATAATAATAATAATGGATCATTGCTCCACATAAAAAAGTATATCATGGGAATCTAATCGATTTGAATATTCACACACATTTACACATTATTTGAAGTATTGTCCTGGATTTGTATTTTTTTTTGTTGTTATTCATTTCCTTGTAGCATTGTTTACAGGAATTATTAAAATATTTTTTGGTTTAATTTTTTTTTTTGTTATCAACAGGTAGGTGACAGTCGTGTGAATTTTATAAAATTACATGCATTTATGGAGAATATGGAATAAAAAATATCAAGAGAGAGAGTAACAAAAAAAGGATTCAAATACAATAATTGCAGGTACTTAATTCGATTTTTTTTTCTCCCATAAAAAGTAAAAAATAGAAACAGGTATTTACTTAAATTTTGTGAAGTTTGTAGCAAAATACTTGCAATTTTTTCTAGGAAGTGTATCAATAATATTGAATTCATCTGTGATTATGATATCAAATACAAAAAATTCACATAAAATATTTTGATATTTCCGTGAATCATCATTATTATCACCATGTTGCTCAGATACTCTCATTGTGTTGTTTGAACAAGATGCTAAAGAAACTACAATCAGCAACCGTCGTAAACACAACAAACAGCTATGAAGCAAACAAGGTCCTCGGTGAACCACTGCTCGAGATATCTCATTCGAAACACCCCAAAGAGATAAGAACGGCATTGGCTCAGCTAAGGTCAGGATACTCAGAACTGACAAATAGCTACTTAAGTCATATTGATACATCCGACTCTGATACGTGCCCATCATTCCATAGCTCATCAAATGATGTAGCTCACCTTTTTGAATCCTACTAACCTGACGACTAAAGACCTCTGGTCCAACCCCATTAAGGTAGCAGAGTTCTTGGGATTAAAAATAGAACTTTAGAAGACTCTGACAATACCGCTATAACAACAACAAGATACTCTCAACCATGACTCAGCGGAGCGTCAGTGAGAACCAGGGCTTGCTCAGTGATAATCGTTTCGAATTCCATCTCAAAGCCTTCAGGTAAGTACCATACAACCATTTACTCTTATTAAAGCTGAAGTCCAATTGTGGTGGCTTGGCGTATGCTATCAGAAACTTCGATTCTTTAATTATAGCCCAGAAATATTGAACATAAGTTCTTGTGATGGGTAATGTCATCTTGTAATCATTATCATCATCATAGTTCACCTTAAATTAAAAAAAAACTAACATAAAAATCACACCAATTCCGAAAAAAATTCACTTTAAATTCAAGTAAGGTAAATATTTTGCAAAACAAGTTCATGATCACACAAACACTCACAATCACTTAGGTAGAAATCTAGGTCTCATGCAGAGAACTTATCATTATTTTTATTGAAAAGTAAGCAATGTAACAACAAAACCAAATTAAAACACAATGTAAAGTGAAACATTAAAACACCTGATGCATTTTTTTCCTTTGTATCTTGTTTTAACTCGTTTTGTTCAATTTTTGTGTAAATACAAAAATAAATGGATTAAAAGTTTTTAAATTTTCTATGTAAATACAAAAAAAAAGAGCAAAACCGTAAAACAAAGTAACCGAAGACTAGAAAAACAGATTAAAATGACAAAATTATAAACAATCTAGTTAGTATTTGTTTATTTATTTCTTTTTACATGGAAAAGAGTTGCCTTTTAAAAGTACTTTTTAAATAGATGTATTTATTTACAAGAGTGAAGATACATTTTAAAATAAGAGAAAACACGACAAAAGACAAAAAAAACGTAAGAAGTGTAAAAGGCTGTGACAACCAACTAGCAGCAACAAACAATTAGAGAACATATTAAATACACTACGTTTTTTTATGTCTCTTATTATTATTTTAATACAAAGTAATTATCGATGTTTTTGTGTTTCTGTTTCAATTTCAGAGAAGCTATTATCATTAAATTATTTAGAAAATTAATACGATTTAAGTGAATTAAAGAATGCTTTACATATTTTGTTCCAGTTCATACATTCATTGCCATGTAAACGGTGTCAAGTTTCAAGGATTTTATACAAATTTAAAAGGCATCCACTCAAAAAAGAAGTTACATTCAGATCTTTTATAAGTTATTAAGGTAAGATTTTGGTCAGAGGTTCATTGAAAGTGTAGATTCTTCTATTCTATGGTTCAATAAAAAAGTGACGCTACTCGTATTTTGTACTGGACAATTGACATTTAATGTGGCGAGAATATCAGGACAGTCCAATTTGCCAGAGAGCAAGTCATGGACAGCTACAACTTCTGCCATAGAACGACGAATGAAAAGTGGTTGTAGTTTGAATGTCTGGCACATCTGCTTGTAATTAAGGTTTGAATGATCACGAAGTACAACACGCAGGAATCTTTTTTGAACTTTCTCCATTTGTGTGTCTAAAAGTTGGTAAAGAGGTGACCAGATCACACTACAATACTCCAATACAGATCGTACGAACGCGAAGTGTAATGAAAGAAGAACTTTTGGATTCCGAAATTCCGATGACTGTCTTAAAACAAATCCAAACATGGATTTAGCTTTAGCTAAACAGTTTGAGTGATCATCGTTAAAGTCGAATTTTAAGTTAAAAGTGACACCTAGTTCTACAATTTGATCGTTCATCAGTGATATCTCAGAGCGGTAGTTTGTAAATTATGCTGGTCTAAGAAATCACTAGCTTCCGTTGATACAATTAATGGACGTAAGATTTTCATCTTAATCTTGATTCTGAAATTCCTGCCCATTGCTTGGTCAATGGAACTGGTTCCAGCCATGGACGATAAAGACCATTTCAAACCTATCAAGTACTTCACTATCCAAAAAAGATCAATCTCAATATCAATACATCTCCTTTTTAAAAAAAATCATTATATTCAAAAGATCTTATAACATGTTACACAACTTCCTTTCAGTTTGTTTCAAAATGTTTCACTATTCAATTTTCAATCAAAAGAAACTGTTTTACATTAAAAATAAAAATTATTAATATTATTAATTGTTCTTGGACAAAAATCGTGCACGTGCATTTAAATCTTTATTATGAGTATTGTCCATGTTTATATTTTATATAAAAACATATAAAACATTTTATTATTAATAGTAATTTTTTTTTCTTTATAATTTTTAATCATAACACCAGAGCTGAACACAGACTGAAAAGGGTTCAAATGTGAATTTAAAATGATTCAACTTCCTGTCTTTTTATTTTCTAGTCTTCATTTCATTTTAACATTCATTTAAAAATTTATATTCCAAATTATTCTTTTATTATGAGTTCAGGAACCTGACAAATATTAAAATAATGTTTTTTTTTCTTTTCTTGTCTTTATTTTTTTTATAGATATCCGGTGAACTATATTAAATTTGGAGGAGCTCTTCACCTAGATTTCAAGAATTATGATAATGAATAAATTTATTTTTTTGCTTGTACCCAAAAAACCAAGTTGCATCCTTAAACTCGTATGTTCGTATAATTGTATGACAAAAGAACATAAAACTTTAATATTGTATCATCTTTCTTTTGTAGTATATTTTTTTTTGCACTTCTAGCTATTCTTATGATAATATAAGCAAATAAAAAACGATTAGGAGGATCCTTTGAATTTTAAATGTATTTAAAATGAAATAAAGAAAAAAATTAAGGAGGAAGATAAATTCAACAGGTAGGACAATTTTACAGAAAGCACTTGTTTCGCTTCGAATCCTAAGTAAGTTAAACAATGAATTTAAGATGTTTTTTATGTTAAAAGTGCATACAAAGCAGATAAAAAGATGCAGATTTTAAAATAAAAAGATGTAAGAAAGACCTTTTAGAATAAAAAATATAGAAGGAAATAGGATGTTTGAACAGAAGGAGGTTTATTGTACCTTAAATGTTTTGAATGCAAAAAAACGGAAGTAATCCCTTGATATATGTTAACAAAAAAGTTTAATACAAATGGTTTAGACTTAGAAATGCATTTTTTTTGTAAGTTTTTATCACAGTTTACTTACATATTTACTTATTTTTTCTAATTTCAGGGTTCTGATTCCAGATTCAACGTCGAGGTAATGATGTGTGCAGACTGCTACAAAAACTTCAAGGTCTTAGCTCTTGTCCTGTTATTCTAAACAAACGCCAACTTTATCTAGCCTTTAACTCAAATTGATTAGCCGAAAAAAACATTTGAGCTATGCTTAAGAAGAGAGTCCAACGGTCAAACGATAGTATAAACGCTAAACAGTGCACCCTACAATCTTCAACAATAACAAGACTGAGATATTTAAGATGTGCTCTAATCTTCTTTGTATCGTTCCAATTTTAGTATATGTTCTGCCGAAGCAAGAACTAACTACATGTACACAACTTTATACCTAAAAGGTCAGTAACACGCACAAGAGAGTTGCTGGGAATGAGTGTGATTCAGGTGAGCGTACTGGTTGCATTTCTAACAGGACATGCCAGAGTGCTCAAACACTTGAAGAACATGCATCTTAGCAATACAGACTTTTGCAGAATTTGTGAAGAGGAAGAAGAAACTGCGGAACATATACTGTGTTCTTGTAGAGGATTGGAAAATAGAAGAAGAAAGTATTTTGGTTGTTTTAACGGACAAATAAATCCAACAGCCTTATTTGAATTCAATTTGCACGAAATTTACAACTTCTTATAAGGAATTCCAATTGTGAAAAGTGAATGCAATCTTGGGTAGGTCGTAAGACAGCCCACAAAAAGCCCAACACTAAGTGGCTGAGGTGGGTATACCCGCATATAATCATCATCATCATAGGATGTGCTCTTCGAAGACAGATATTATTACAAATCGTTCAAATTAAAAGTTAACTGCATAAGCTTATTTGTGGCTTCAGTAGGAAAAATTGCTCACTCCTTTGAATCTATCGATTTTATAGTTTTGCCCCGAATAATCAGATGTTTCAGCTCAAAAGAGTCAGGATCACAACGATGGTTCTAAATCCAAATCCTGTAATTCAATTGAATCTTCAAATGAATTGAACCCGTTGCAATTCATAAAGTGATCAGAAGTACTTCACAGTAACCAATAATTATCATTAAATTTCCATTTCAACCCGTATTTGCTTCAAATTTCAGGTGCACAACTTAAAAATAAATTGTCTTCACGCTTCATTTTACAATAATTTTAATAGTACAAAACACTATTTTGTCATGTGGTTTTGTGCACCTTGCTAAAAACTATCATAGAAAAAAAAACAAAGTACGTAAAATCAGCTTATTATAAGCTAAAGTATCAATTAAGTGAACAAAAAAAAACAGCGGTTTGTGTCACAACGACAATTTAACAACTAATGAAGACATATTGAATTATTATTATTGAAACGTGTTGCTTTAAGTTTATTTTTGCTTACCCGTATTCACAATATTTTTTTTTTTAATCTCTTAACGTACTTACATTCATTGATCAGATGGAAACAGAAGAAAAATGTTACACTAGTTCGTGATCAAATTTGCCAAGAGAAAACGTTTCTTACATTTAATATGTGATCAACAAAAAAAAACTAATAGAGAAATTTCCTGAAATTAAAAATTTAAACAAGAAACTGATTAACTTGATAAAGTGTAATTCTATTTTTTTTTTGCTTTTTAAACAAAAGAACACTTTAAATCGATGAGAAAAAAACGATCAATGACAAAGAAAAAAAAACACTTGATACTTATAACATGATCCAATATTATATTTTTTTTAATGATAATTATGAACAAAAACATCAACAAAAAGAAGAGAAGAGAAATTGTAAAGAAATGCTCACCTTTATATAGTAAATAGACAAAAAAAAATGTATAAAACATCAAATCCATTCACAAAAACTATCAAAGATTTTGTTAATGAATTTCTTTATAACTTTGTTTTGATCCTATTTACTTGAATTGCTCAAGAAAAAGTAAAAAAAAACGTACCTGATCTTATTCAATTTATGTATTTTTTTTCATAAAATTTAAAGATAAATAAAAGATCAATACAATGATGAACTTGTATCAATACACCAGACAAGAATGCATAGAATTGAAGTTTTCTTGGAAGTTAATATCACTTTTCATGTGTTCAGAGAATTATTTCATTAATTATAAAATGTGAAAGAGATGCTGCAAGTGTGATCTCTATGAGATATTTGATGATTTTTTGCAAACCAACAAATTTTTGGTAAGTTTTTATTAAATTTAACATTTCATATAAACTCTTGTTTCAGATAAGTTTCAGTGAATTTTTACTTTACTAGGAACTTATCATAAAACACATGTTCTATGGATCTGATCCTGTATTTATTTGAAAACCATTTGCAGTGGGATGATTAAAATAATGAAATTTTGCTTTCAATCAGCACTAAAAAGTTTAAAAACAAGGCTTTTGTAAATAAAAGAAACTAAATTATATTAAAGGTTTTATTTTTCACTTTTCAGCGCGAATTTTTTTCAAAATCTTTTCATCAAATCAAAAAAGTCATTTAAAAACTTTTCTTTTCATCGGATATGATCCCAGCACAACAAATCCATTAACACTGCAACGTCGTATTGAAATTTGTCGCATACCCTACTATTATAATAACTTGGTGTGAAATTCAAGGAAGTAAAAATAAACAAAATTTTTACATAATCGATTACAGAGTTTAATAAACAATCATAATAAATATCATAAATAAAAGTAGATAAATCTACTTATATTGATCGAAAAAAAACTGCAAATAATGCATTATTGCTACCATTATTAGGAGTCATAATCATATTATTTTATTATGTTTGTACTAAATGCTATTGTTTAGTTTTTTGTTTGTTTTTGTTTTCATAGTCAAATACAAATAAAACTTAAATGGAAATTATTATAGGTCATCAATTGAATAACTATCATAAGTGGCGCTCTTTCAACTAAATATCTATTGAAAATAATTTCTTACTTATAAAGTTATTTATCATAATAATTTGAGTGCATTGTTGTTGCTTAATTTATGATTCTATGGAAATTTTGTCTATTTTTTTGTTGAATATATTATGCAAAAGTATTCAAATTGATGGGTTTTCATTTGAATTTATAAAAAGGGCCTAAGTGATCTGGTGATCTTGAAATCTTGATAATGCTGGAAATATTTTCTTAAAACTTGATTTTCTTCGATATTTGACATGATTCTTTGTCAAAAGAGCTCTTAGAACAGGTCAATTTGTCATCCAGTCCTTTTGACTCTAGTACTCTCGGACTTGGCACAATTAATTAAATTGCAGTGATGCTCTTTTGAATAAAAATTTGGGCTTCAAATTTAATGCACTTTTCGAAGCCGCCAGCGTAAAAAATAATTTTTTTTTCATTCATTCATATACCATGAAAAAAAATCACTGTTGAAACCTTTCCTCAACTTCTAAAGGAATTTTTCCTTACCCATTCCATGCAAATGTCTCCGTACTATGAATGTAATTTATCTTCTATATTATTTTATATTATCCATTGTTAAAATAGTTAATTTGCATTTTTTTCATCTCCTTCCAACATATTTAAATTGTGTAACATAATTCAAAACATAAAAACATTTAAATGTGACCTATTCAATTTGAACACCTTCACATTTTCAGCTAACAAACCAGAACCAATTGATGATTTATTCAGATTTTAACTAGTTTTGATCGCTTTTTTAACTGAAATTGAATTGATATTCGAATTTCGAAAGGTATCAAAATCATTTGAGTTTCAAGTACGATAAAACCCTTCTAATAGTGTGTGGATGACTCCTGACATCAATTCAATTAAATTTAATTGATTCTGTGGAAGAAAAAAAAACAAGCAATGATGGTGTCAAATATTTAATTACAACACAAACTTCCAATTATTTTGTGTCGAAATAATCGTAAATTTAAACTTAATCACTTTTGTTTCATTTGTCCGTGAATAGTAATAAAGGTTGGTATGTATGGATAACGACGATCAAATAATGGGTGATTATATGCAAGGTAATTTTTATATTTTACATTAAAATAACATATAAAGAAAGAAGATGGTACAATATTGTTAAATGTTTTAAGTGTTATAGATAAAGAATTTTGCCTACTTTTAAAAGTATTTTAAATATAAACTCTGGATTCTGACAGAATACCGCGGTTGATTTTTTTAATTTTTTTTTCTATTCATTATTTAATTAACTTTCAAACACACAAAAAACACACGTTTTATTCAATATGTCATTGCATTTACATGACGCGTGTCCGGTGAACACGTTCTTTTATCTCCTACAATTCTAACATTAGAAATTTTTTCATTATGCATTATTCAATATTGTCCATCTTTTTAATTTAATTTAATTTCATATATTTTTTCATATAAATAAACGATGCTACCTTTTAAATATACAAATAATAATAAAAATAAAATAAATAATTATCATAATAAAAAATTTCATGCATGCTCGATTTCATTAAATATTTATAGAATCCACATTCAATTTGGTTAATAGAAGAAGAAGGAAAAGAAGGTAATAAGGCCCTTTATGATGAAAATTAAACGAGTAACATTGAATTGAATTATTACATTGTTTAGATATGTTTTTTTAAAAAAAATGAGTAAAGTGATCAGTGAAGCATCAAACCATATGTCACTTGTATGAACAATGTTGTTTTATTTTTAAATTAAATTAAAATTTTAAATAATTGGATAATGTGGAGAGAAGAAACAAGAATTTCAATGATAATGGATAAAAAATTAAGAGCTATTGAAACCAAAAATTTAATGGGAGTAGTGTATTATAAACCCCAAAGATCCTAAGCTCATCATAAGAGTCTCATTCGACGTGAAGCCTGAGTGTTTCAAAAACCGATGAATCCAAGTTTCTTCTCAAATGCAAAAACCTAAAGCATCGTCAATGTTCTATTTCCTAGGTTTAATTTAAAGTCATGAGTCAACAAGAAGAGACAGCTTTATTCAGTCTACACAGCGTATGCTAGTGAATAGTTTAATCAGAAGTTTTGAATCGGTTGTTGTATTAGCTCGGCGAGTACCTTTTGGCAGTTCACTTAGGTAAATACCGTCGTGGCCGTAAGTAGTTCCAAGATAAAGAGAGTGATAACGGGACTTTGGTGAGTTCAGCGTTATCAACCTTAAGTTTTACGTTTGAGCTGGTACGAAATGTTTACTAAATGATCTTCGAACCAATTATTTAGATGACACGGTCTATATTTGGATAGACGTAATGCAAAACTACAATTTTAGCTCTTTTAACACTCCCGACGGTGAACCTTAAAATCCGTATTTCACGCTAGCAGACACTTTTAGTGTGATCCATGGGAGTGGAATTCAAGCACTGGAAATCGATTCGCAGACAGGGGTGAATGGAACCCTGACCGGACTCTCAACTTCACAAGTGCATCATGGTTGACAAAGACAAGGGCCTCCATACGAGTAAGATAGTACCAAACTACCAAAGATGGTCTCCACAACGTTAAAGCTCTACGACAAAATTCAGGCTTTCCATTGGAATTTCTTTAAGGATAACTCCAAAATACGTTGAATAAACATCAGTCCTTATTCCATTCATTTCAATAAATCATCTGTACAAAAAATAACGTTTAGCTCAATAATTTCTAGCAAAGTCTTAATATAATGCGCAATAAATAAAATGTTAGAAATATAAATTGGTGAAAACTGATAGGTTGCGTGTAAATAAATATTTTAAACATTTTTTTCTGTATATTTCATTTTATTATCATTTATTATTAGTTTTATTAGTATCACATTAATTACGGCATTTTGTTATTGTAAATTGTAAAAATAAATAAGACTAAATTTTCAGCTCTTTGAAGCATTGCGTTTACCCATGTGTTTATAAATGATTATAATTTAGTTGGTGTGTGTGTGAGCACAGACCGCCTTCAATGAGAGATGAAAGCATGACATACGATGTGCCACTGAGCCGACTATTTATTACATAAATATCATAAATAAATTTTGTTTTTATCTATAATAAAATGTATTATGAAAATAAAATTTATATCATGGCAATTTTTTTTTTTTGCTTGATTAAAACTACATGCCACACATGCACTCACATGAGCATGAAAGTAATTAGAAGGATTTATTATTTATTGACATTAAATTTCATACTATCCATGTTGCAAACCTGATAACCTGTTTCTGATTAGCTGAAAAATCTCTTGAATTAACATGAATGAATGAATGTATGTGTGTGTGTGTTTAAATAATTCGCAACAATGTGTATTTTTTATAATATTTACATTTAATTGAACACTAAACATAAACTGTTTTTTTTCTAAAACGTTTTTTCTTCTTGCTACCTGTTTTATATTACTTTTAATATGCTATAAATAACACAAGCAATTCTTATGGGTGCTCGATCGTTACAGTGCGAGGTGTTTTGCTATTTTTGTTCGTTCATAAACAAAAAAGAATAAATAATAATAATAAAACATGTGTAGTGCAAATATTAATATCCATAATCGCTGTTAAAGTGGTAAGTGAATACTGTAATGCTCAATAAAAAGCTATAAAATTTTATATATATGAGAAAAAACAAGAGGAATATTAACTGAATTAGGATGACCCTGATATGGAATAAGACTCAATTCTATGGCTTTTAAAGTAAAATTTTCCATGACAGTCTCGCCTCGTTTATGATTTACAGATATTTGTTTCAAAATAAATTGGTAGCAAAAGATCAGAACGTTGTGAACACAACAACAAAAAAAACCAACATCAAAGGAATATTTTAAAATAACAAGCAAATAATAAGCATTTAGTTTCCTAACATTATTTATGAGATAATTGTCATCAGGAACCATAGAGACTCTTTACCTTTAAGCTATTTCATTTTATATGAAAAACATTTTAAAGCAAAAGATATTTGTCATCATAGAAATTCCTTAACACAATATTGCATTTATGAAAAATTTTCTTATCACGTTCCTTAGGTAGGTATTGCACTTAGACCACAAGACACGCACATGCATTACCAGAGGTCATTCTTTGTCGTATGTACTCAAAATCGACAAGTGAAACATAAAATAAAACGAATAAAAACCGTCTTTTGTGTTTCAATATTGCACAGAAATAATAGTAAAATATTGTGAGAAAAGTCACCTGTACCCGCATTATCAATTAATTTTATTATTGTTATTACCGTATTTAAAAAAAAAAATGTTTTAAACACTTTACCTGTGTCTTATCGATCTGAAATTTCTTTGTTTGTAATTCTATGAACAATTTATCAAACATATTTTTAATAAATTTTTATTTAATATGAAGAAATATTTTAAAATGAATGTTTCTTGTATGAGAGAGAGAAGAGAAAAGTATGAGAATAAATATGGTAAGGTGAAAAAGTAAAAAAAAAAAATATACTAATTTAGTAAACTCTTTCAGTTTTCAGAAAATTTATTCATTGAGAGAGAGTAAGATGAAGAGTTAAGAAAACATGTCTTAGCACATTCTCTCAGAGGTAAGACAGGAGAGTAAAATCCAATTTGAGATTGAAAATATTCAATGAAAAAGCAAGGGAGAGTAACATGGAAAACTAAACGAGAGAGAAACTGAACGAGAGAGTAAAATTATCTGAGTAACTCGAAAACTCTCTCACAGATTGAAAGAGAGAGTTAGATGAAATACTAAGAGAGAACACTAAATGAGAGAGAAAATTCTCTCAAAAATTAGTGAATTTACTCGAACAGTGATGGATTCCGCACCTGATCAACCAAAAAAACTCAAATCACTTTTCAATCTTCACATTTCTCTGATAATCGATATATTATTGATATTTTTTTAAAAATTTTTATTATTTCCCCGAAAACAAAAATTAACTTACAAGAAAGGTGCAGCACTAGACCAAATTTAATCACGCATCATAATAAATTAAGTTCTTTTCACATGATAATTATATTGTGTATTAAATTATCATTTTAATGACTCTCATTCTCTTTGTGTCTCATATTTATTATCATAAAGATAACTCTTTTAACAACATAAATGTTTCTTTTTTATCCACAATGACAAAAGCAATGCGTTAATGGCAGTTGTTTAGATGATGATCAAGAAATATAACATAAGGATTAATATCATTGTCTCTAAATATTATTATAACTATCAAAACACAATAAAAAGTCGAACAGATAATTTATTATACGCTTTGAACTGAATCAGAGTAAAGTTGAAATAAAAACAACATAACATCTAGGCAATGTGTGAGGTAAAAATTTTTTCATAAATACTATGATTTAGGTGAATATTTGAATTAAAAAAGAGAAAAAATTTAAAAGACAAAAAATTTATTGTTTGTTTTTGTTCATAAATTTTAGGTTTAAATTGATAATTTTTGTTATTTTTTATTATCAAAAAAACATTTAAAATATAATTTTATATGAAATTTTACGAGAAACACCTTAATTTATTTGATCATAATGATGATATCAAAAAAAATTAACTGTCATGCAAATTTTTGATTTTAATTTCTTGGCTACTGAATTAAAGAAAAGGTCATGACATAAATTTCTATTTATCGAAAACCTGATCGAACATAAGGCAAAGTTGATAAAATATTTCTATACTTTTTTAGATAAAAGATAAAAATTAAGATTCATTCAAATTTTAATAAATGATTAAATTTGATTCCTTACAAAGGAGATTAAAATTTAAAGATCCATTATTTTGGAGGGTTTTTTTTCAAATTCAATAACTTAATATTTCAATAATGGATATGATTGAATACAAAAAGCGTATTATTAATAATTACAGGGAGTAAACAAAATTCATTATGAATGAAATTAAAAGTATTCTTATTCATTGAACTGATTCTGAACAAAACAAAAACTAAACATGAATAATACGTAAATTGTGCTTCTTATGAATCTTCGATTGTAGATATGAAACTACGTTATGAGAAATTTTGAAAGAGGCTTTTTAAAAAACTTATGACCCTCCATGTTGCTTTAATGATTGTATTTAGTATTTTGACTTAGAATTAGGGAACCTTGTAATTTCAAATACGAAAACAACTCAAAGTGTATTTACTGAAAAGAAGTCTTCATTGCATGTCCCGAACCAATTCAAATTGATTCATTAAAGTTGTTAAAACGTGTTTCAGCGAGGTGCATTATCCATTTTCAATCAATCACGAAAAATTTAAATATTCCTTTTTCTTCGTATTTTTTTCCAACACATTGTACTTAATTTACAGGTGAATATTCATAGTAATGATTTCTAATTCTTTTTTTATATTAAACTTTCTTTACAGCACAACAACCACAGATTACAATACAGCAACAACAACCAAACTGATACATTTAGCCTTGTATTTGGCAGTGATTAGTTAAACTATTTATTTAAAAACATTAATTTAACTTTGCAAAAAAAAAAAAGTAAAAAGGTAAAAATTAAAATAAATTTGCAAAAATAAACATAAAACACCAACAATAACATTAACAAAAAACAACAACAGTTGAAGTTTTACAGGTAAATTACAATTATTTGCACGTTTTCACCTTTGATGCCATTGAAATGTAACAAATTCTTTTACAATTTTTACATTTTCTCGTGTATTTTGTTGCAAGTATTTTTTTATTTTGATTACAATTGTAATAATAAATAAATGAAATTGCAATTTTTTTTTCATGTTAAATTTCGATTTAAATGTTTAAAATGCATATAAAATGTTAATTCGTAGTGTCATTATTTGTTTCAGTGATTTAATAATGTGTCGATGAACATTTTGTGATCTCTTTAAAAGAGAAATTGAAATAGTTCAAGATACAAGGTCTTAAAACATAAAAAATATTTAAAGGAAAAGTAGCTCTTTATTTGTCATATCCATTCATAAAAGTTATAAAACAATCAATAAATTATATGTGAATTTAAATGTGAAATCGAGAAGGATGCTGCGAAGTAAAAATAACCTAGTTATTGTTGATAAATTAATGTTGACTCTTATTATTTTTCATAAAACATTGTTGTTATATTACCAATAATAATAATAAAAGAGTTGTAAAGAATACACACTTTACATTTAAATTATTAACTATTAGAAAATAATAATAAGAGTTTAACATAAGACCGGTAGCTGCACTTGTATATTTATTAATAAATCGACATAATTCATTTACACGACACACATTAAATAGTAAAATAATGATAATACAATATAAATATTTTATTACATATACTTCTTTACTCTTCTATGATAATATTAATTTTATGTTATCTCAAGTTAACTACATTTTGATTTATGATTATTTATGATCTAATCACCTACTCAATTCATATGTATGAATATTATTGCGAAATAGAGAAGCTTTTCTTGGTTATTATGAATGTTCATGTTTGAGAAATTGTGTGAACGTGATACCGATACTCTGTTTTCACTATCCATAAGGTCAAACGAAATGTCACCTCTTCAGACATTTTCATTTTTAGTCGGCTTAGACTAGTTAGGGCATCATAAAATAAAATAATTAAATGATTTGATAATTTTTTTAATTATATTTTTTTCTTAGAGCAGATACTGGCCAAATACAATGTACAATACAGTATTGACCTTGACTTACAAACACTAATGAAGGAAATCATAATTTTTTGTATGGTTCTCATGTAGACGACAGATAACTCATTCAAACTAAGCTTCGATGAAAAACATATCCATTTATTAGTTTATAATAAATCCAATTTTACCAAAAGTATTCTGAAAACTTGGACTTTTAGTGAAATTTGGACAAGACAGGTTCGAGAAACTCTTATTTTAGTGTCATACATTAGTAAACAAAAATTTTACGGGCAAAACATTTTGATTGTTTTCCGACGAAGGATCAAATAGATCTATTGTCGAAAAATAGGCAGTCTTCTAGATTTAAAAAAAACTTTTAGCCTTTTTGAACCCCAAAAAGATTAGTAATGGCGTGTTTTGAATTAAAAATATTTTTATAATATTGTGACGAGATCGCCACTTATATGTCCAGCCATACGAGCTTATCTCTTTGACAACAACGCCGATCAAAAGAATTGGGATGAGCCAGCGATCGCGATGGCTATGAACAGTACCATTCTTAAGACTACTAGGAAATCGCCTTTTTTCCTTGTGTTCCAAAATATTGAAGGAAATACAACAAGAACTTTTCGCAATTGGAAGCAGCACTTAACAAAATTAGAGATTAGGTAAAAAGAGTCGTGGAGAAAGCGGTAGAGAAACGAAGGACGCTGTACAAACAAGATAAGAAGCCCGTCGAGTTCTACGAAGTTAAAGAGTTTTCAGGCACAATAACCAACTTTCGAGTCTGGGCGACGGCTTCTGTGCAAAATTGGCTCCCAAATACATACCTGGTCGCATCGTAGAGATCATGGGACAGAGCAGCTACATAAGATGAAATAATGGGACCAGGCCCAAACTGCATTCACATAACATTTATCTAGATTAAGGTTTTTGGGATAAATACCCCTAGCAACAGAACAGAAGAGCGAGTGTACGAGTGACCGAGATAAAGAGAGCAGAATAAGCTTCCCCAAACAACACAAATAAAAAGAAAAATTTTCTTATTTCTTTACAGATGAAAAAAGTTGAAGTGGCCTTCAGCCATGCCAAATTGTCCTTAAACGTAACTGAACGGCTGAATTGGCGAGACAACGAGACTCGGGAGGCCGCCGAAAAGCACCACACCGTCCAAGAAACAAGCGAGGCGGCCCCGGAGGAGGCAGACTTCTCCCCATATGAAACCTCGTCCGATGAAGATGTTGAGGTGCCAAGCGAATCCACTAAAAAATAAATTGAAAGGTCAGACACAAACAAAACAGCAATTTATAAGAATGCTGCAATTGATGAACAGAGCTATATTTTGAACTACTCCGTCTGGATGGCTTCAAATCACATTCACAAATCACAAAAAATTCTGAACTTTTCAATTGGATTGGTAGGTTTTCATTTTTTGATGTGTTGGAGAGTATCAATTTTTGAGAGTTCTTTCAAACATTACTGTATCCGTACGCATTGAAGTCGTATCCTCCATCTCAGATATAAGAAGTAACTAATTCAGACAATAATATTTGTATGTTTTAATCGATGTTTCTTTCCTTTAAATGAATAAGAGAAATGAGATAGCACTCGCTCAACGTTATTTATTGATTTATTTAATAATTGTTCATAAATAATAATAATAATAATGCATATTTTCAATTGGATGTTAATAAATTTCAACTTGAGAAGAAGTGATGCAGAAATTTTATCATGAAAGAAAGATTGCGATAAAAAAGTATTGTTTTTGAATAGTTTTCTATTCAAAGTAAACGAATATCATTCAACATTTTGATAAAGTGTAACAATACCTCATAAAATCATTAAAATGGTCATTAGGGTAATTTT
>LN483655.1:86409-101295 GCA_900002565.1 Culicoides sonorensis | reverse complement strand
GTAACACCGATAAGCTTTTGCTTGGTAACCGAAATTCATTTTTACCTCTTTCTGGTGAACCGTGGTTTCACATCAACTGCACATGTAAAAGAAAGTTCTTTTTTCAATTTCCAAGGTCTTTGATGACCTCAACAGACATTTACAACAATGTGATATCATAAATTTCAATTACATTTCTTCTCTTTTACAGTTATACAAATCAAAGTCACTTTAAATTCAATCAAAATATTTTCGAAGAAAAAATTCTCATAAAATAATTTTTTGTTTAATTTCAAAACTGATTAATCCTGTCTCAGCTTTAATTAACAAGGACTTACAAAATAACAGCATGAACCTGTAAAATTATTAACAAATTAATACTCAACCCATACACACACATATAAATGGATCACGATGCTAATAATAATAATAAAAAGGTCATGTTCAAAAAAATTAAATTAAAAAAAAATGAGAATTAATGATGAAAATTAAATTGTACTCATATGAAAAACAAACAGACACATGAACGTGAATTTTGCATGATTTGTTTACATAACATTTTTCAACATACATATTATTTATAACTTTATTTCACTTAAAATTAAAATAAAAATCATTATTATTATTATTAAATGAAGTACATACAAATATTAAATTTAACCATACTTCATAATATTAAACGTTTAAATACCTCCTGTCGCTTTAATTTTTTTTGCTGATTCTTTTTAAAAAAAAAAAATCAAAAATTTTTTGAATATGATTGAAATTATTCATAACAACACTTTGAGATTTTGAGTTTAATTTTTTTCATTTTAAATTTAATATTTATAAGGAACAATCAACAAACATTTCTTTTTAATTTTTTTTCCTTATGATTTTTAATTTCGTACGTACGTGGACCCAAATCATATGTGTAAGAAATGAACCTGTCAAAATTTGATTTAAAGAAACTTGTAAAATTTGTGATCATATGAATTTTGTTTTTGTTTTTAAACGCTTACTTGAAATTCACTCACTCAGTTTAATCATGTTAAGACCTCATTCAATTTTGAGATTTGTTGCAAAACGTACATTTTTTTAATCCAAAATGTTTTCAGATATAGATCATTTAATCCAACCAAAATTTACGCTCATGTTAAATTGTTATTATTATTATTTTAATGCACTTTTTTTCTTAATTTTTTTTTTCATTTTTTTAAAAAGGTAATTTGTATGATAAAGATGAAATTGAATTGAATTCAGTAGTGAAATGAAAAAAAAGAAATGAAATTGTGTTGTAAATTTGTAATTTTTTAAATCAAATATTTATATGAAGAATGTGCCAGATTTGTTTTCATACCGTTTTCCTGTCATATTCCAATTATTTTGTGGGACATGATTATTATTGTTATTACATTAAATGTCTTATATGTGATATTAATTCGTTTATTTATGAGATTTCATTTATGATTAAAATAATACGTGAGGCTGTTTGTCATTCAATTTATTTTTGGGTAAAACGATTAAAATGTGAATCATTTTTAAGATGAGATGATCAACTAACTCATGACATCAATTTCTTAGTTAAACTGGACCGGAAAACGATCGAAAAATTCTCTGGCATGTCTACAAAAAACAGTTTAATGCATAATATAGCTTACTACATCCTGGAGTGCACCTGTTTAACTCACTTCCTGGTCATATTAAAAGAAACCTTAACTTGATCTCATTTCAGAAGGCGTCAAAGCTTCATTTGACCTGTGACTACTGATAAAGAATCCTTCTAATAAGTGAGTCTATTCAAAAGGTACAACTACTATCGTCTTCATGTGTCACTATTGTAATCAAGAATACTTCACAAAATTGGTATGGACCTAATGTAAACAAATATATTTCCTAGAAACCAAATACAATTACCGCATGAAGCACTCAATCTAATGAGTAACAGGGAAACCAGGGCCTAACGACCCCTTTCATGTGACTCACTTACTGTTAATATTACTGTCTAACTATTTTTCTCATTGAACTAAAAGTAATACCAACGTAAAAATATTGTAATCCTCGATATCAGCTTGTAGCTGGAGTGTGGATTGAAGCAATAGAGATGAATTAAAATTTAAAACTAAATACCAGTCATGGATTCACATAACGAAAATTTTCCATTGCCAATATTATGCAAAAGCATAAAAAATCATATTTCATAACAATCATAATGTAAATTCATGAAAAATTGACCTGTTGGTTAAGGTTGTCAAAACTCAAATCTTATTCAAATTCGAACAAATGGGTGTGTGTGTGTGTACACGTGTGTCTGTAGAAAGCCTTCTCCTATGTACCAGATATTTTTATGACCAGACATAATTTTTTTAAATACGAGTCATGATAGATAACAAACAAAATTCAAAACTAAGTTATTAAAGTGAAGGTGAAATATTTTGTTAACATATTTATTTCAAAGTTGAAGGTGCTTTGACGTCTCAATTATTTTGTATTATATAATTGCACACACTTAATATTACGGGGTCAGCACCATGCAACACTTTCATCCAAACATATATCAGCAGGGATTCTAGTCGAATGATAATTGGATTGTAATTTTTTTAGTACAAATTTCATAAAATGCCCTTGATTTTATGTGTGTTTCATTTTAAATTTCTATCAAACGAATTATAAATTTTATTTTTCATTTTAATGTTAGTTTATGTTACAGTTTTATAATAAAAAAAAGTTTATTAAAAAAAATAACAAAGAAACAAAAATAAATAATGTCTAAGTGAATTTAATTTAAATATCAATAGAACGAATGAGCTTTGACACCGGTGTTTTATTTTTTTTCTGTAATTCTCATTCTTTCTAAAATTTTATTTATATGTTTTTATTCAAATTTTATTCTTAAAATTCACGTTTGTTATAGTTTTTTATCCACATTTATTTCCTTTTGTATCATAATAAATATTGTTTTGTTTGTTATTCGAAAATCTAATTTCAATGAAAAAAAAAAAAATATAATCTAGACCAAAAATTTTGTTTGAAAAGAAAAATCTGAGACGTAAGTTTCCGTATGTGAGTCTATTCATATTCAAATTAACTTAATAATGGTCGTACATCGAAATTAAATTCATTTTGAAAGTACACACTGAATCAAAACATTTAAAAACATGTGATTATGAATAACTCTCTCAAAAACTATGGAATGTGTGTTTCTGAACAGATTTGTGTTTACAGTACCAGATTTTATTAAATTTTACATGTTTTTGTTACTTAATTGGAGATAAAACGACTATCAACGATTAGCGCCATCTATGAACGTTGAGTAACGATGAGGTTTTTGCTAAAATGCGCTTAAACTCGTTGATGATACTTTTTGTTTCTTTTAATTTTTTAAATGATCGTCATGAATGATCTACAAAGTTCCATTAACATAAGTGGATCATCATTTTGCATACATAAGTTTTCACACTTAACATAAGACGTCTTTCATTAGAATTTATGTTTAATGCATGAACATGCAAATTTTCAATGTTTATTGTTTTTTAAATGTACTTTAAAAGTCCTCTCATATTCACTGACTGTTAGATCTGCGAATTTCAATTGAATTTAATTTAATATTAAAGGTTCTAGAACCTTTTTACAAGATACATCAAAATTCAGGTTCATTCAATGAGTGTTAAAATTGACTTCAATTCACTAAATTGGACATTTTATTTTACAGTGATGTTTATTTAATGTTTTCTATGCTTAAATTTGAACAATTCGTTCCGCCTTTTTAAATTCATTTTAATTTCAATACAAACCGTAAGGAAATTAATCATCATCCTTCTTTATTTTTACAGTTAAATAAGTTTAATCGGTTTCTATTAATAACAAATTGTATCAGATTTAATTTTCAGTCCATTAACGACTAATTTGATGATAATTATTAATAATATTTTAACTGTAATACAAATCAAAATTGAATTGAAAAAAAAAATGAATTGAAAAACAGCAATCGTTTATTCAATTTATGTGAAGTAGTGTATTTCGCAATTGATTTAACCCTTTGAAGGTCTTGGTTCTGTGAACGGAAATTGAGGACTTTTTAACTTGAATGGGCTTATAAAAAGTTTTTGATCGATTGGATATTAAATTTGAGAAAAAATTAATTGAAAAGAGATAAGAAAATAAGGAATTGAGTAAGTGGTTTCAAATACAGAACTTATAGTAAGAAAGTTTTTAGGTAAGTAAAGAGAAAGTAAGGAGATGAGTAAGGGAGTAAGTAAAGAAGATAATGACGAAGCCAACTCGAATACAGAAACTGAAAAGACCAAGAAATGTGTAAGTGCAAAAGTAGATTTAGAATATGAATTGAGTAAGAAGGTAAGTAAGTTATAAGGGAGTAAGAAGAGATAAGTAAGTAATAAGGGAGTAAGAAGATTTAAATACAGAATTTGAATTGAGGCAGTTGTGAGGTAAGTAAGGATAAAACTAAGGAGGGAGTGAAAAATATATTCAGAATATGAAGTGCAAAACTAAGGAGGTACGTTATGAAGTAAGTAATCAAATAAGGGAGTAATAAGATCCAGATACAGAATTCAAAGTGAAAACGTAAGGTAGTAAGTAAGCATGTAACCAAAAATTTAAATGAATTTAAAACGAAATTGCTTAAGAAAATTCTTAAAAAAACTTAAACCATCGGTATAGCTTTTATAGGACTTTTATGTTCATAATCATATTATTCAGATACCCTCAAAGTGTTAACATATTTCCCAATAAATTCACTCCTTCTAGTATTAACATATTAAAAATTTAATAATTTCTATAAAATAAAATATAGAGTACAAAGTTATTATAAAATAATTTGATTGACTTGTTAGTGTACTTTTTACTGTTTACATTGTATCAAAAACGCTAAATGGATCAGATTAATCAAGTTAATGCAGTTTTATGTAAATACATTTGATATAATATGCTAATGGTTGTGGCTTATGCATCTTAAAACTTTTTTAAATGCACACACATACAAAGTTTGTCATTAAATAGAAGTTGCATTACTTCAACATGCGGTTCAGTTCACTTTAAATCAAAGTGACAAGCAAATAAAAGTATAAAACGAGGAAATTTAGAAATGGGAAAAAAGATGCTTTTTATGGTACCGCACAATTAATCTAATATAACTAAAGAGTTCATGATGAAAAATAAGGTAAAAGTTTAACATTTTTATTTTATATAAATTCATTCAAAATTTAATTGGATTTACTTTTTCAGCCTAAACACGATGCCTAAAATGAAATTAAAAATTTGAATAACCGTAATTTCTTTTTTTTCTGTATTTCAAAGGAAACAAGGTCAAATTATTTCCTGACCACATTGTGTATTTTGCCACCTTATCAACAATTCATTTAATATTAAAATATGATTAACATTGACATTCATTATAAAATTTCCTGTGATTGTGTAGAAAAAAAGTTTAAAACAATAAAAAGTAACAAGTTCCACACACTTAATTTAATGTTAATATGGTAAAAATATATTTTAAAAAATCATGTGAAATACTAATTAAAATGGGAAAGGAAACACCTGTACTTAAAATTAAAAGTAACCTATGATATAAAAACAAAATAAAAATAAAACAAAAGGTGCATTACAGTTCGTTTTTTGATTAGCATACAATTAATATTCCTCGAATTTTTTTGGTTAAAAATAAAATTTCTATTGAAAAGTTTCATGTCATAAAACGCCTTCTAATGATAAATAATAACACTTTTAAGTCACAAATACAATGGAGAATTAAATAATATTGACATAGAAGTTTAGCATTTTAATGTCATTCAACTTTGGTGTCTCTCTCTCGCATTCAGCTAATAATTCGATCTATCAATGAATGTGCAGAAATTGCTAAATCGTGATCAATTATCTAAATACAATCACCTAATAAAAAAAACAACAAATCTACTTATAAATACAAAATAATAGTACAAGTAGGTGTTATATTTAGGAGAATTTTGTGTTAAAGTTTGTAACAGTGTAGACAGTATTAAAAGATCAGGAAATATGGAAGTGTCGCTAGTGAAATGGCTGATTCACTTAAGCACTTTAATGAGTAAGGGTATGTTATAGCTTAGTGGTGAACGTATCGCATTTCAACTTAAAAGTACCGAGTTCCAGGCAAGTAACTACGAACGTGACGAAAGTGACGAAGGCACTTTATCAAACCGTCAATTTCATTTGATAAGTCCTTGATCTCAGAGCCACCTCTCAATATTAATCTCCTCGCACTACTGGCCTTGGTCAAGTTGATTCACAATAACCTTACTTTAAACCAATCAAATATGCATATAAATAATGATCTTGAGATTTTCTTTTCTCCTAATAGCAGGCACTTAATTGACACTTTTAAATTAAACAAATTTAGTTTAACAATTAATCGATTATGAATTTCGTACTTGAATCCAATAATGAAATCAAACGGATTGACAATAATTCATTAGATTCACAAAGAAAAAAAAATGCTTTAAATTATATTTAATTCGCGCCTGAAATTATAATTGAAGTCAAGGTCGTTGATTGATTTAAAATATTGAAAAAAAAACTTAAATAAATGACCCAAATTTCGATGATTTTTATTAGTGCTATCTCGACAGTTATTATTACATTGTTTAAACAAAAATACAAAGTAAAGGCCATTCACGAATTCATAATTTTTGTTTTTTTTTTGCTTTCATGCACTCCTTCATCCACTTGCCACATCGTATTATTATTAGCAGTCATTTCATTATTATTATTATTATTATATATTATTATTAAATTAAGATATAATCAATATAAATAAAAAATCAACTAAATTACTTCAAACATTCAATAAACGTGCCAATAAACAACAAAAAATATTAAAGAGCCAATAAATGGTGAAGCGAAAAAAAATCCCAATCCTTTTTTTTTATTAATTTTATATTTTATTAAAAAATAAAATGAAATAATAATTTTTTGGCATCATGCAATAATCATCGTACACATGCAATCACTAAGTAATAATGTGCACTTAACATGACTCAAGTGAATGTTATTATCGGGTCTCGTGTCGTCGTGCGCTCCTTTCAAAAAAAAAAATAAGATCGAATTATATCATAATAATTATTAATTTCAATGAAGATGATAAGAATTCAAAAATAAAAAAAATAAAGTAATTTAAAAAAAGATTGCTAATTAAATTGTTGACAAAGCACCAATCAAAAATATATGAAAAAAAATCGTGTATAAATATAATGATGGAAGCAAAAGAAAGGAACTTTGTTGTTATTTCAATCACACAATTTAATAATAAATATGTAAAGAAAATGTATCTTTCTTAAAAAGTTCTTGTATCTTAAAATATGCATCAGAAATTGTATGAATCAATTTCTTATATTATGAGTGAGTGTCAACACTAAAAAGAATCGTGAATTTCAGAAGTGAAATAATAATAAAGTCATTTTTATAAAAGTTTTTTTGAAAGCAAATATAAAATGGGTTTACAAGGAATGTTTGGGATATGTCGCTGTTTGCTTGAAATTTTCTGAATAATGAATTTGATTTTATATTAAGCGCTTTTTTTACCAAATAAATTGATAATGATAGACAATGATAAAATGTAACCTTGCTCACCTTTGCTTTTGATAACCTCAATCTTTTTTTAGCATGATTTCAACAAATTATCACAAAAAATAAGTTTGTAAGTATCGTTTGATTCTTATAAATTTGAAGTACTTAATTCATTCAATTTATTTGTATTTGACCGTTTAGATTGAAAAGACGTGAAATATTTTAATTCAGAATAAAATATGAAGAGTAAAATTTCACTTATCTTCATATTTCTGTGGTTTCTTACTGGCTGCTTAGCAAGAGATTCAAAGAAAATTTTGAAAAATGTCTGCAAAGAAAATCCAGATAAACCAATGCACCTTGGTGAAAGTGAAGGATACGTGGAAATTGATGAAAATGCATTTGAAAATTGTACAGAGATGTGGTCCATCAATTTAGAAAACAATAACTGGCAAAAAATACCGCAAAACATATTCAAAGGTAAAGGTTTAAATAAAGTAACAGAACTCATACTGGCACATGTACCTACTGTTGTATTTGATTTGGATTTAACGGACTTAAAAGAATTAAAGAGCCTTACAATAAGGAAGAGCACAAATATGAAAGTTCTTCCAAGTAAAACATTCAAGAAATTAAAAAAATTGGAACGCTTAACAATAACCTCAAATAATTTATATGATATAGATATCGAAAAAATTCTTCAATATTCACCTAACTTAAAGGGTATTGGCTTACAGGACAACAACTTTAAGTGTAGCCGAATACAAGAATTGAAATCATTCCTCAAAACTAAAAATGTCAATTTGGATTTTCATTTATTATTAGAAGTTAGAAATCGCAAATACACACCTGAAGAAATTGGTCACCTTGATTGTTTAACTGATGAACAATGGAATGATGAACTGAAAAGAGGTGGATTTCAATGGTTTTCTTTAGAATGTATAAGAGGACAAACTGAATGTCCATTGAGTTAAAATTGAAAATCATCATCTAAACGTCATGAATGTGCTTTTGTATCACCTTCATTTCAACTTTCATCCTTCAAACAAAATGTAAAATGTTTTTATTTTTAAAACTTTTTTGAAATAAAAAACTTAAAGAAAAAAAATAATGATATTTTATTACGAATTGCTTATTTGTCTTTGCTGCACGAAAAAGTGTCTTCTACGACTTTGGCTAAACGGCTCCAAATAGACCTATACTATGTTCTAGTTATATTTACCTATTCAAAACCTAGGTAACATAAGCTAAAATTTTCGAAAACTTTTCAAGAAAATGAAAAATTAGTTTCATACTAAAATTTTTGGCTCATCATTCTAAACAACTTTCCAGAAGATACCTAATACCTAAATCCAACAGGAACTTTGTTGTTATTTCAATCACATAATTTAATAATAAATATGTTAAAAAAATGTATCTTTGTTAAAAAGTTCTTGTATCTTAAAATATGCATCAGAAACTGTACGAATCAATTTTGTTATATTATGAGTGAATGTCAACACTAAAAAAAATTCGTGAATTTCAGAAGTGAAATAATAATAAAGTGATTTTTATAATATTTTTTTTGAAAGCAAATAAAAAATGGGTTTACAAGGAATGGTTGGGATATGTCGCTGTTGAAATTAAATTATTTTGGATAAATATTGATTGATTTTGCCTGAAATTCATCCATGAAACAGACACGTTATAAGACAATGTCATAAATCTTCAGGGACTTTGAATACACATTAAAATAATGTAACCTTGCTCACCTTTGGTTTTGATAACCTTAATCTTTTTTTAGCATAATTTTAACGAATTATCAATGTTTGTAAGTAATATTTTTTCTTAAATTTGAAGTAATTAATAAAATTCATTTGTTTTTACTAGTTCACAGTGTTCAAACCGAATATTAATTCAAAATTAAAAAAATGAAGAGAAAAATTTTATCAATATTAATATTTGTGTTTCATTGTACTGGTTGCTTAGCAAGAGATTCAGATAAAATATTGCAAAATGTTTGCCAAAGCAATCCAGATAGAGCTGCGCATTTTGGTGAAGCTAAAGGATACGAAGAAGTCGATGAAATTGCATTCGAAAATTGTACGGAAATGCTGGCAATCGAATTAGTTTACAATGATTGGCAAAAAATACCCAAAAATACATTCAAAGGTAAAGGTTTAAATAAAGTGTATGACCTTAAATTAGCACACGTACCCACGAGGGTATTTGATTTGGATTTATCAGACTTAACAGAATTGAAGAGCCTTACAATAAAGAAAAGTACAAACCTGACTGTTCTTCCAAGTAAAACATTTGAGAAGTTAACAAAATTGGAAGAGTTGGTACTACTTTCAAATAATTTATACAATCTTGATATCGAAAAAATTCTTGAATATTCACCGAACTTAAAGGGGATTAGCTTACAGGACAACAACATTAAGTGTAGTCGTCTAGAAGAAGTGATTTCGTTATTTAAAAATAAATATGCAAGTTTGAATTATCATCAAGTTCTTAATAAAAGGAAACGCGACTACAAGCCCGCAAATCTTGAATATTATGAATACTTTGATTGCTTAACTGATGAACAATGGAATGATCAACTAAAAATAGATGGATTAGAATCTTTTTCTTTAGAATGTTTAAAAGGACTAACCGAATGTCCATGGAATTAAAATTGGAAATCATCTTCTCGATGTCATGAATGTGCTTTTGTATCACCTTCACTTTAACTTTCATCCTTTTATTTTCAAACAAAATGTGAAATGTTTTTATTTTTAATATTATATTGAAATAAAAAAAAAGTTAAGGAATGAAAAAAATAATGATATGTTATTACGAGTGTTGTCATATTTTTATCACGATAAAAAAACGAAATGTAACGTTTTGTTCGGAACATGTCTCATGATTAATTTTTAAATTATTTACTTATATACCCCATATTTTTTCTTTTTTTTGGAATATAAAAAAATAAATAAAATCACATTTAAATGTAAAATTAATAAAATCTGCCCAGAAATAGCTTTGAGTGTGATCCTGTGATTAAAAGAGAGAAAGAAACAGATAATTTCATTAAAATACAATTTTTCACATCAAAATCGGGCTTTAGGCTAGTATAAATTTAAATTTAATATCTAAAATAAAAAAAAAAATGAATTACTAGTGCGATTTAAAAGAATTTTATTCGTTTTGTGTGTGTGTTGTTTTTTGTGTGCATAAAAAAATATTTATTCAGCACCTTATCATAACACGAAATCGAAATCAATGCAAAAATAATAAGTTTTATTTAGCATTTTTTGCGTAGTAGAAAAAAATAATAATATGACTGTTAAAATAATACATAATAAAGTTCCCAGTAAATGTTCCTCTATTGATTTTACTTTATTTGTTTTTTTTTCTATTCATTTATTCTTGTTGTGTTGTGATATGTTTTGTATCATCTAGTAGTGATTTTTTTTAAATTTTATATAACATTTAAATGAAAATAAATTTCAAAATTGTTACGCAATATTTTTTTCTTACACAATGACACACATAACTCGAATGTAAATTTTACTGAAATTTGTAGATCTTTCATGAAATTTTGAGCAACAATGTAACATTATTTTATCAGAAAACATCATCAAACTAGAATTTGTAGTGTGAAATTTTACTTATCTCCTTATGGCAAAATTAAATGTGAAATGGGATCGTATCAAATTTGATTGTTGCCGGAAAGTTTGATTGAAATCTAATCTGACAATAAAAATAAAATGATAATAAAGTGTACAAGAAATGGATGAATATTTAAATTCAATTTCTTTGCTCTTTATTGACTATTATTGATAATAATAATGTTGATCATTTACTTGGTTAGTGTTAAATGAATGCAAAAATAAGCAAAAATAGCGTTAAAGTGTAGATAATAGATTTTAAATTATCAATACTGTTTAAATTGATATTAAATTGATATTTGAGTTGGTATTATTTAAATGCAACAATGATGTGACAGGAATTGGACAGAATATTGAAATATTTTAATAATGACCGGTACTTAAAACTATTTTGGGAATTCTTCAGGATTAACGCATTGAAGAGCAACGCGTACAACAAACCTGAAGAAAAATCACTGTGATCCCTTTTCTTTTATAAAGACTGGTTCACACATAGTCGTAAACTATATCTTTTGTTCATAGCCTTACACTTATAGAAAAATTGCTCTGCAAAGCTCAATCCTTTGCTAATAGATTTTCAAGGGTCAACATCTCCTAATGCCTGTCAAAATTTTACGAGCCTTCTTGAGTATATTGCAAAATTCAGCCTTTATTGACTTGGTTAGTTCTGCAAAGTTGCACCCTGAAATGTTCTTTGTATCTTGACTTAAGGTCTCATTAACGTAAATATTACAAAAAATAGTGATTCTTTTCTGAAAAACGATCAGGAACGGTAGGCCGCGACGGATAATGCATTTACAGTGTGATTAAGTGTAATATAAGTTAAATTTGATAACTGACCTAAAGTTACCCCTATTATCAAAAAAAAATTAATTAAAATTATAATTTAACGTTTCTTATCACTTTTGATGTGCTCAGAGTATTTAAAATCTCAGTCAGTTTTTCGTTTTCATCTTGTAAAGATGTGCCAAATTTCATTAAAATTTTTATTAATTTTGTGCTTTTTCCCCCAGTGCTTTACATGGGATATTTTAAAAGATGTATGCAAAAGTGATCCAAATTTAAAAGGACTCATAAGTGGATGGATGCGATACGAAGAAATCGATGAAAATGCATTCAAAAATTGCACTGAATTGACTGACATCAATTTACATGAAAATAATTGGCAAAAAATACCACAAAAAACCTTCAAAGACAAGGGATTAAGTAAACTAAAAGAATTATGGCTTTGGCCTGGAAACATTCCAGTTGTTGATTGGGATTTAACAGATTTAAACGCATTAGAAGAACTTTCAATTCATAATTTGAATATAACAATTTTGCCAAGCAATACGTTCAAAGGATTGGAAAGCCTGGAAGATCTGGAAATACACTCAAATAATTTATTTGACCTTGATATTGAAGGAATTCTTGAACATACACCAAATTTGAAAGAGATCAACTTAAAAGACAATAAATTCAAGTGTAGTCGCTTGCAAGAAATTTTATCGTACCTTAAAAATAAATCAATTGAAGTGGTATCACCTTCATTGGATTGGACACCACGCAACTATACATTAGGTGAAATTGATGGATTTGAATGCTTAAGTGATGAGCAATGGCAATCAGAAATCAAAGCAAATGGATTAGAATCTTATACACTACTGTCGAGAAAATTCTAACCGAAAAGAAATTCAAAGTACCATACCATAAATAATCATTATACCGTAAGTGAATGGGCCCAATAGTTTGACATTTACGTCAGCAGTGCCAACACAAAAATAAAGCATGAACACCGCATGTTAAAAATAAATTTAGATTTTAGAGAAAAATTGTTATTAAAATAAGAGGAACCTGGATATAAAAGCATATAAAGTAAGAAATTATACAGCTAATTTAGAGTAGTGTGAAATTAAAGTTAAAATATCAATTTTAGAACATAAAAAAAGAAGAAAACAAAAACACAAAGGAAGTGACTAGAACATTCAAAATAATACTTAATTGTAAGAGAAATTTATTAATAATTGAACTAGAACTTAAATTAACTTAAAATAATACTTACAGCGCTAAAATAAATATGACAACAGAAACAAAAATAATAACACATTGATAGTCAGGATAATAAATTAGAAAGGGATTGTGTAAGTCATACATAAATTAAATAATTAAATTAAAAATTAGGAAATAATACAATAAACTATTCCAGGTTCAAACCTTTAGTTAACCAATAAATTGTATCAAAGTTACACTATTGTTTCGAATAACCCGAATTTCTTCATAACTACCATGTTTAAGAGGACAAGCTCAATACACATCGTAATGGCATTTAATTTCAATATATCACAATTTTCTTTTTTTTTGAATAAGTTCATGATTTCATTAAAATAAATTAAATTTATAATAATAATAAAAATTCAAATTTAGTAATTTTTTTTTTGCTTCTTTCATTTAAAAGTTAAATAAAAAAAATAAAGCAACATGAAGTGAAAGGGGCCAAAGACATGACCGATGAACATCTTTATGTGTTATGTTGTCCCATTTTCATTTAGCTTATTAGTGAAAGAAAAAATGCACGAAATGCAAATCTTGATATATATTTATATTAAAGTGTGCAGTGTCTTTTTTTTTGAAAAAAAAAATATTATAATATTAATAATAAAAACTATCTCAATAGTTTGGTGTGTGTGGTTTATGATGATGCACGAATTTTATGCATAATTTACTTTTTTTTATGCATTTTACTTATTAATAATATTTATTATAATAAACAAACAAAATAGGTGACTCTCTCATTGAATGTCATGGATTTTGTATTAAATTTAAATTTCAAGACGGGTCATGGTTAGTTAGTTTCTTTTTTTTAATATAATATTCATTTTTTTTTAAATCAGGAAGTGATAGTTAAAAATAAAAATTTTAATTGAGATTCAAAGAATTTTCATTATTTTTAAAGGATAAAGAGAAAAAAATTAAAATTAGTGATTAATAATAACCTGTCATTCAAATGGTCGCCACCAGTGCAATGTTTAATGGGCTTTCAAAAAAAAATACAATTTAAAGTGGTAGCCAAAAATTAAGATTAAGAAAATGAGAATGATGAATTTTAAATTAAACGTTTTTAAAATGTTGACTTGGAAATTAAAATGTTTAAATTTAAATGAGTTGAAGCCACTTACAAGTTCTCACTTAAAATACATTCAGTAGACTCGAAAAGTCCAGAAAGCTCCAGTGACTGATTTTTAGCGCATTTCTTAAAAATGCCGGTATTGAGCCGGTTCATGGTGTCCGTCGGTCTGTCCCAATCATTGAAAAATGTCGCCAATCATTAAAAAATTTCGCCAATCATTAAAAAATGTCGCCAATCATTTAAGGTAAATGACACAAATCATTAAAAAATGTCGCTAATCATCAAAAAATGTGGCTAATCATTAAAAAATGTCACACAAACTTAAAAAATGTCGCCAATCATTTAAAAGTGCCAGAAATTTGAAATCCGAAGAAAAAAAATTAAACAGAACCTTAAGAGACAAATAAAAAAAATCTTTTAAGTGACTCATAGAATCGTCACATTACATTTAAATTCGATAATTTAAACATTGTCACGTTAAAAGAGCGCGGTTACTCAAATAAAAATCTTTTCAAAAACAAAATTATTAAAATTTATGATGCATTTATAAACAAAAATACTCTTTTCATAAATTTTAAATAATATTCCGTTAAATGAATTACACATTAAAAACATTAGAACGCGTCTCAGTGA
>LN483655.1:34101-61818 GCA_900002565.1 Culicoides sonorensis | reverse complement strand
AGGACGATAATACACTTAAATGAAAAATTTGATGCGGGAATCACACTTATGTTTTTTCCGTGTAGTTGACCAGACAACCTTACGAATGGCATACCAAAGAGCGTCATAACGCTACTTTTGTAAAAATTCGTTAAAATGCAAATGTATTACTTTTTTTACTATCAAGTTATCAAGTCATCAAGTCAAGTATCAAACAGAAACACTATTGTTCATATGAAATAAAACCATACACCACAACAAAAAAACATCACTTGAATACATCAGGAAGAGGGTTTCTTCCGTTGTTTCACCTTTTCATTTAAAGAGGACACATATGCTTTCTTGCATCATTAAAACTCTCTTATCACTTGTAATGGTTCACCTTACATTAAAATAACACACTATTCAACTATGTCTTATGTAAATGTATATCCATGTTCACTGTTCCACGGAGTGATTTCATAATAATATTCACAACTAAACTATTCGTAAAGTTAATGTAATTAAAGTTGAATTAACAGAAAAAAATAGATAACTGACGAAATGTTTGCAGATGGGGGTGAATTTTTATGCATTTGAGCATAAAAACAGGTACAATATGTGTTTTTAGTCAGGCATAAAGCACATGTGTCGTGTGTCGTATTGCTTGAGTGACCTGCTATGTCTATAAGGGTGAAATAACTGATGCATGGAGACTACACCTTTAAATTGTGAAATAAATAATAAAAAACACTAAGCCAATATAAAAACAATCCATCACACTTAATTGTACAACAATCTCATAACAAAACATTTTTGTATCTTAATTAAAAAGAGCACAATAATTGAATGTGTACCATTTATTTTTTGCTCTTAATAAAAATAATAACTATAAAGCACGTCTTACAACAATTACAAACAACACGCCGCGTGTGTTATTATGATCATATGTATTCAGTATCATTTTGGACTCGATTCTCCTGTCTTATGTTCATTTATATGTTTTTATATTTTCAAGCCATACAAAATAAAATAAAATCATAGACTGTAATATTAATACCAAATTGAATAGATTCAGATCTTGATTTTGTCACACAAGCCGCGACATTTTTTTTTCCTTAACTTTACTTGAAACTCACAAAAGTGCAGTCTCGTTACTTTGCTTTCAAAAAGTTTGTGTTTTTTTTTGTATATAGATAAGTTGAATAAATATAAATAAATGACTGCAAATGAAACAAACAAGCAAATATACATAAGACAATTACAACAACTGTCTACTGTTTGTACTTTTAACGCCTTTTTGACAGGTTCATGCACTTTTTTATTTGGATTTTTGTTTTTCCTTTCGCATTCAATGTTTGTTCAACCTGTGGCTTTAGATTGTTTTTAAACTGTTATTGTGATAAAGTTGACTTTAGAATTGTGCAATAATTAGTTGAGTTTTGTTTAAATTATGTTTTAAAATTAAAAAGTACGTTTATGTAAAAGATTTATAGGTGATTATGTGAACATTGAAATTACGAGACAAAAAAATGGTCAGGTTAAGTATTGAAGTGGAATAAAATCTACTTTATTCTAATTCAAGGAGGTAAGTATAGATTGAATTGAGTTAACATTGAGTTTTATTTATTTTGAAATAATTTCAGATCTTTGCATCAATGAAGTCACCAATGCTTGGTCAATCGAGATCTTTAGGATTCATGTTAAAATGCCCAGAAATCGAAGATCTAACAGTTACAATTGAAATGGAATATTATTATATTATTATTATATTATGGTGAAGTTTTATTGCGTAAAACTGCAACTAGTGGAATAACCAAAGTGAAATGTGAGGCTGATATTGGAAAATTGGAAGGACACGTGACTTAGTTGAATATAGTTCAATTTATTTATTAAGCTAATTAATTTGAATATTAATTCCAATTTTTAAATCACATATTTTCTCATTCACCATAGTTTTAAGTATTTCAAAACAAAAAGTTTTTTTTTTTTTGCTACACTGTAAATCAGTTCATATTCTCACTCAATTAATGTGATTTTTCAATCATTTAAATATTATAATTGTATTGTTTAACATAAGAGATCTCCTATTATTGGGATTTTCCTGTTGGAGGTACACAATTAAGAGAAAAAAATAAATAAATAAATAAATAAATAAATAATAGACGTAAAATAAGTTGTCAAAGTTTCAAGGTCAATAGGAATTCTTATCATCATCATAAAGGTAAGGACTTTCCTTTTTTTATTCACGCGAGTTAAGGCTTCATATGTAAATAACGCTGAAAAAATGAATATTACAAAATATGAGATGAATAGCTATATCATAGGAGTAACCCGATTTTATATACCATGAAGTCAGCAAATTAATAACCAAAAAAATTTTGCAAGCATTCAACTGAACCCAATTCCACTTTGAACCACAGCATCGACCCCAAAAAAAGTGAGAATTGAACTAAATGCCAACCAAAAACATTCGTAAGATATATTCAGTGACAGCTTCGGTGAAACAAAATTT
Source organism: Culicoides sonorensis (assembly GCA_900002565.1). Lineage (NCBI taxonomy): Eukaryota > Metazoa > Arthropoda > Insecta > Diptera > Ceratopogonidae > Culicoides > Culicoides sonorensis. Next base: position 59,345 of record LN483655.1, on the reverse strand, counting down.
TCCAGGACCACATAAGAGTAGATCTCTATTCAAGTCGATTTACAATGCATTCATCCTCGTTCTAGTCGATATATTACGAAATCTTACATGATTATCTTTAAAATAACCATCATATATAATTTTTTTTTTAACTTGAATCGTTGAATAATGTTTACTCAACAAAAACTGTTTACATCAAATTTATTACTTAAACTTTTAAAATCAATTGATTGAATAAGGCACAATTTGCATATAAGTAAAACGATGAACTCTTCACATTTATACAACAATTGTTTTCATTCTAATGTATTATTACGATACTTTATTGTTCAAGAAAATACTTGAAGAATTTTGATTAATGCAGTCATATTGATCAGATTGAGACATATTTGAATACTAAAGTCTTTTTTTTTTACATGAAGATTGTCATGTTTTTGTATCTCTCACTTGCAAAAAAAGACAAAGAAGGGTCATTAACTTTTTAATTTAATTTCATTTCACCGTTTCAAAAGAGGAAGTTTCAAATCACATATATGAAGATATTGCACCCAAAAAACTATCATTATTAGTAGGGTAATGAAATGTAATTAGTTATTGTCGTGAGTTAACACAACAATTTTAAACAAAACAAGAACAATACTGTCGGTGAAAGATTCAAAAAAATAAAAAGTTAAAAAATAAACAAGTTGCAAATAGTAATTATTATTTGTTATTGTTACTGTAAGGCGGATATTGTGTGGTACCTTAAATCACAGAAACTTCACCGTAATAATAATAAGCAGCATCAACATTAACGAGACTTTCTTAAGTAACATAAAAATCTTATATAAAAACAGAAATCTTCTACATCGATATAAAGTTAATTCATCAATCAAGTAAAAATGATCGTGGAATAAAATAAGAGAAACAAAACATGTAACAGAAGTGAAGTTTTTATTTAAATATTCAAAACAATACATGACATGCTACACCATTAACTTTCTTCATCCTCCGTTCAATCTCGAATTTAAAGGTAAAAAAACGAACAATTATACAACACAAATGCTTTACTGGAATTTTTTTTTTGTTTCATTGATTTGCATTGAAACCATAACAAGAAATAGACACGCCTGTGTCGTACTGTTACTATTTTTCTCCTTGTATTTGAAATTCACTCAATCAGTGTGCTCAACTTTAACTCGTTACTTATCATCTTCTTCTTATTTGTGATTGCATGTAACAAATTTTAATAGTCTTTGAATTGAAATGAAATGAAATGCAAAATTCCTTGATCTTTGACGTTCTTCACGTGCATTAACGAGGTTAAATGAAATTTGCATGTAACAGGTAAGAAAATTTTTTTTTCACATAATCTGGGAAATTACGTTTAATAAGGTGCTTCATTTCAAGGTATAAAACATAAATAGAAATATCACTAAAATCACAATAACGTAAAAAAAATCTTGGAAAAGCCCAACCTTTCATTTTGCCTCTTTCTTTCTCGCTCTCTGAGAAATCTTCATACTTTTCCTGTTAATTTTAATTCAATTCGTTAACGATTCAAATACAAAAAAAAAATAAAAATGAATTGAAAGAAAAAAACAAATATAACTAAGAGAGGTGTCATGTACTAATTATACAACATGATATGCATAATAATGTTAAAAGGTGCAAACATAACAATTTTTGTTTTTCTTTTTTTTCCTCACATTTTTTTTTACTTTTTTACTTTTAAAGCACATAATAATAATTTTATTTCATTTCACTTTAACTTTACAAACGATTATTGATTCTTGTTGTGAGTTGTTTTTATTTTTTTTTAAATATATTCATAATATTTGCCATATTCTATGTTATGATCATTGATTAAACATACCAATAATTGTTAGTTTGTTTTTTTTTTATTATTTACTTTTTTTCTCTCATTGATTACAATTCAAACAGCATTTAAGTTATGTTTTCTTGATTCAAAAAAGTACCAGTAGCAAATTTTTCTGTATCATTATTGGAATATATTAAAATTGGAGTTGAAAAATGTGTACTCTGTGTGTGTGTGTGTGTGTCTATGTAATGTAGGAAAAGAAACAGGTGGAAATGTATGAGAAATGAAGATAAAAATAATTGTTAACATGTTAAAATAAAAAGAAATGTTGTGAATGATTTCATGTGAGAAGGGAAATACGATCAAAATGATATTTCAGAAGCTCATAAGGTCACACTGTAAGTGAGAATATGAACTATGATCAAAATAGGACTCATCGAGACCACGGTGGCGCTTTTGTACCTTAAAAGCCTACACATTTTATCAGGAGCGGATTGAAAATTACTAACGGCCCTAGCAATCTGTATGACTTTTTATTAAAATTTACGCTAAGCTTAACTTTTACAAGATGATCAACTGCGGCCTTTCTAGCATTTGCCAGATTGCATTGCATTTCATTTAAAAAAACTTCATAAGTGACTGCAATTTAAGCCAAGAACTTTTATAGGCCACTTCGCCTAAGAATCCGTTTTCCACGCACAGTGATGGCTAAGGATAAGCTACTTAAAATAAACTGGATACATTAAAGTAACTTCAAACGATCTTGAAATGAAACATGACTCAAAATTTCAATCAAAACTTGACCTTTGAAAACCAAAATTTTAATTTAAAAGAATATCCAGCATAAAAACTGAAACAAGTGCTCGAATAAGAAATTTAACACACATTTTATCTTGACCATAAAATTTAAGTATCACAGTTAACCAAAAACACATTATTTCAGGTGTTAAAGGAGTCACTTTGTGTGTGAGTATCGAGTTACATATAACCCCCGTTAAAAATTTCGATACTCAGTGAAGTTATTCTGATTTACCGATGCACTAATTATAATTACCAATACGGTAACCAAATTGAATACTCTTTCGGTAAATTTTGTTACCTATTTGGTAATCATTTTTAGTGATAAAGTAAACTTTGTTAGTGTACTGTATTAAAACTGTCGTTCACAATTGTATACCTTTGTAAGTATGGTGGTATATTCTGTATACATGTACGTATGTGTATAGTATCGTGTACGTATATTAATTGTAGTAGAGTCTACGGCAAATATTTTAAATAAAAAAAATCACAGAAATATTATTTTTTAAATTGTAATATCTTGAAAAATACAAATCGTAGAAAAAATTTAAAATAAGTTTTGGAAACGACAGAAAAATATCTTTAAGAATCTTATACATCATTTTATGATTTGTAAAAAATGTGAGTTTTAGAACGAAAATTCTAATTTTTTCATACAAATTTAAAAAAAATTGATGCAAACCAAATAATATCTTTGAACACTAATGCTTTTTGCTGATTCATACGGATGCCGCGCAAAAGAAAATTGAATAAAACAAAAAATATAACCAAATATTAAAAAGTTAGAAAATTTTTTAATAAAACGAAATTTAAAAATATTAAGAACCGTATTAAAAAAAAAAAATATTTATATGCTTATATCTGGAACGAAAATAAATCTAAAAATTTCTTTTAGTTAAATGATTAAAATTTTTTTGACTTTTCCCTTATTATTTAACGATTGATAAGAGTAGAAATTTAAAATAAATAAATAAAAAAAAAAATTGAACATCTTTGAACAAAAAATAAATACCGTTCACGCATTTGCAAGGTATCCAATTTAAATTTTCTCGAATATCGTGTGAATCATCATTTTGTAAAGCATGGTATCTCTCAAAAACTATATTTCATTGTTAATATACAAAATTTGTATTGAAAACATCATCAATACAATATAGATATTTTGCTAGTCTTACCATAGTTATTTTTTGGTTAAAACCCTAGAAATGGACATTTTGAGCGCAAATTTCTAAATAAAAAAGTTTTTTTATTACGAATATATATTTTTTGGCATTCTTACTTTCATAACAACTATTCATACTGATTTCATTAAATTCCGAAATTATTTTGATTAATTCTTCAAAGTTTCACTGATGTTCCTTAATAAAATCAGTAAAGATCCGAAATTAATTTCCAAAATTGTAATATAGTCTCAGATTTAAAAAAAAATAAATTCCAAAAACATCCTAAAATTCCATTTATTTTTGAATATTTTGCATAGTGTAGCTTAAATATTAAAAATTTCAATAAGTAAATAGCGAAAATTAATGTTTTAGAGTTATTCATTTTGAAACTTTCATAAAAAAATAAAATTGAATGCGTACCAAACAAGCGTATGAATCAGCAAAAAGCATTAGTTTTCAACCATATTGTTTGGTTTGAACAATTTCTTATAATTTGAATGAAAATTATAGAATTTTCGCCCTAAAATCTACATTTTTTTACAATTCATAAAATGTTGTATAAGATTCTTAAAGATATGTTTCTGTCGTTTCCAAAACTTATTTTAAATTTTTTCTACGATTTGTATTTTTCAAGATATTACAATTTAAAAAATAATATTTCTGTGATTATTTTTATTTAAAAAGTTTGCCGTAGACTCTACGACAATTAATATACGTACACGATACTATACACATACGTACATGTATACAGAATATACCACCATACTTACAAAGGTAAACAATTGTGAACGACAGTTTAAATACAGTACACTAACAAAGTTTACTTTATCACTAAAAATGATTACCAAATAGGTAACAAAATTTACCGAATGAGTATTCAATTTGGTTACCGTATTGGTAATTATAATTAGTGCATCGGTAAATCAGAATTACTTCACTGAGTATCGACATTTTTAACGGGGACGTCATTAAACATTATTGTGGTTAACGAATTGAATCAGAACATTTTGATTAACAATTTCAATGTATTTTGTGTTATTTTTTTGTATAAATATGGATTTAAAAAGGGATTTTGAGCGTGGTTTGATGTCTATTAGAGAATAATGAATTCTAAATTTCGGCCAATGCGGCTTGAACGAGATATTTCCAGATTTTAGTATTCGCTCATGACAGACAAATGTCTTATTCACCACTTTCCTAGTGCTCTTAACCAATGAGTTCGAAATAAGTTTTCCTTATATAATGGCCTTTTCAAATTCTGAGTCAGCTCTGCTAAGATTATCCTCAGTGAAGGCCGATACCTCATTAAAATATCTTGTAATCCTATTAAATGTTCGTTAAAATTGTATTTCCGTTGAAGAAAAGGAGCTCGTAGGAGTCTTCACCTTCTCAAATTTTGTGAAGCAGGTTGATTATGAATGATTTTATTGCAGAGTATGTCACATTTTATATTATTATGCATCCGATCATAGCAAATCTTCTTCGCCTTGCGTGTAGGGTTTGCATATCAAGGAGTTTTAATCTTGCTTCATATGTTGGTAAGACAGAAGTGCCTCTACTCTACCCAAGATTTCGCAGGGCGAATAACAAGAGTTTTTTTTGTACTGACACAGTGCTAACCATGTTCTAAGCACTTGAAGCATATTCCAATATAATCAAATAATGCAATATCAAAATTCTTCAATGTTACCTTTAGTAAAAATAAATTTCCTTGCTCTCTTTAACATTCGATTAAATTGCACCAGTTTAACATTTGACTACAGATTTTCATGCTAAACCAAATCAGAATTTAAACATATATCATTACTGTAAAAATAAAAATAAAATAAAGAGAACAAAAAAAAAATCATTCATTTGAATGAAGAAACCACAAAAATTAGGGTGCATGGAACACTTACAATGATTATCAGCAATATTATTATAAGAGGTCAGCATTTTGAATATTGAATTCTGATTTTATTGTTAAACAGGTACAGTTATGTTTTATGTTGCTGTTTTTTTTTATAGTTGGTTACTGATCATGAACAAAAAATAAAAAAAAAAGAAATTTCATTTTGGATGACACTTACATTCAAATAGTAATGTGGTTTTTATATATTTTTTTTGCATTGTTCCCCAAAAAAAACACACAATATACAAAAAGTTTTTTTATGAATTTCACGATTTTCATGTTGCTTTTTTTTGGACATTCCTGTTTTATTTTACATTTTGGTGTATAAATAAATTGTTTTTCGGTGATGAATATACAAAGATAAAAATATTTTATATTATTTTTTTTTGGAACAAATTAAATTTCCAAGTGTAAATAAATTTTGGTTTTGCTTTGTTATTATTAAAGATAATAAAATGATAAGAATTTATATTTTGATGTCACATTACACGTTGATTTTTCTCCTGAAATTGCACAGAAATTTATGAAGAATTTCTTAATTTTTTTTTTAATACAAAAACTTAAATTTAAACAGAAGTGTCCTACCGTGTTTTCTCACTAAATTTACCTTCTCTTTTGATTTCAATTCAATTTAATCGGACTCTTGTTACCTTCATGACCTGTATCTGAGAAAAAATTCCATAAAATTTTCTTTGATATGAATTTACGATATTACCGCGATATCTTTTACTTTAAAGTTTTCCGTTAAAATGGTCAATTCATGCGACAAATAACCAAATAATGGATTACAATTTAAGTCTCATTAAAATTCATCAGCATAAATTCAGTGATTTGTGCGACAACTTTCCTTACAATATGGTATTGTTGTTGTTACACATTTCATTCTAGGCCAATTTGCACACATCATCTTTCAAGCTGATGACGATTAAATGAGTGTGTGTGTGTGTATATTGGAATTTTTTTTTAGTGATAGGGTGATCATTTTGACATCAATTGAGATTATTTCATTTCATCATTGGTAATTTTTAAGGAATTTGGACTTTATCAGAGATACTGTGACTTGAAATTTTCATGTCCAACTCAGATCGAACCTGATTTAGGCTAACAAGGCCACTTAACAGGCTCAAAGGGTCTAAGTGTGTTCATTTTACAAAGCAATTGTCGAATTCATAATTTAAGCCTAAGATTAGACCTTAGCTTTTAGCATTCAAGAGTAGTCACATCACCCATCCTCGTTTTCCTGAATCACTGGACTGAAAAAGAAAAAATTAAATCCGTCCACGATCCTATCCTATTCAGTTAAAATGTCCATCTTACTAAAAAGAAAAAAATAACACCACAGTTAATACACACATTTAAATCAAAAAATTATCTGCATTAAATTCAATTTTACAAAATAAAAATTTATTTGTGTACTTACATTTGCTTATGTCATTTTCAATTATCTGCATTAATGCTATTGAAACATGGTCTTAATTTTCGGATGTCACTTTTGTCCATTATACTCTGAATCTCTCTCTTTATATGAACCACGGTGTTAAAGCCGAAAATGAATCACCTATATTTTACAATTAGTGTCTTCCTTCTCGCTTTGAAATACGTAAAAAAACCTTCATCATATTGCCGGGTTGGTCTCGTTTGCTGAATTTAAATTTAAATTAAATTTAATTTATAAAGGTAATACCTTTGTTATTGTTGTGCTGCGCTGTGTGCTAAGTGCAAAGAAAGTAAAAATATAAAAAAATTAGTGTTGTTATTTTTTTACAATGAAAGAAAAGAAAAGACATGAAAAAGAGATGAAACCTGCCTACAAAATATAACAAATTAAAATTTTGTTACACATTATTATAATTTTTAAGCCTGAACTTTTATTTTATGTTAATGAGAGAAATTTTAAAGGTTCCTCTTCTTATATCAAATTAAAAATTTCATTTAAATACATTTTTTTTTGTCTTTTAACGATTGTGACCAAATTTTATTGGAATTTCACTGAAATAAGATTTTCATGGTTACTTGACCCTTCTTGAAAGAGCGTTAATGTATATCATTTTTCATATCGTTGCAAAGAAACCACATAAAAAAAAATGTAAAAATGAATATTTTCGTAGCCTTAAGGGAGTCATGTACAATTTTTTTCCGCACAAGTGTTTGAAAATGATAATAATAACACCTATTTCTCTTAAAATTAGTCTAACATTGAACTTTTATTTGCAAGAATACGAATCATGTGTGTGTGCTTTTCTTTCCTAGAAAACTTGAAAAACGTGCAATACCTGTGCAAAAAATGTATAAGACAAAATAATGAAAAAAAAACATTTCATTATAATATTAGTTAACATCTTGTATATATTTGTACCTTAATTACACTAGAAACAGAAGAGAGCGAAAATATGTACAGTTATGTGATCACCTGACACTGTTTAAATTGGTTAGTTTCTATTTTTTAATTTTTAAAGATCTCACAAAGATTCGTGAGATGTTAATTGTACCTTACCCTATCTTTTTGTATATGGGTGTATGTGTGTCAATGTTTGTTTGTTGTCCGATTTGTGGTACAAGTGTAATTATCCCAAAGATTTGTGTTAATTTTTTTTCTGTTTTTACCTTTACTTATAACATAACATGTGGTTTTCTGTTTTTTTTTGTGTGTCTGTGAAAAGGTTTGAATTTTTTCTTTTTTAATGAACAGGTAAAAGTATTTTTATTTAATTTTATTTAAATTTAATACTAGTAAAATGGTGTATTTTTGAGGTATTTTTTAAGTACTACTTTAGTGAAATTTTCTTTCGGATGTCGTTTCAATGTCGATTGTATGATGGTGAAAATGATTTGAATTGTGGAATCATGAATAAGTTAAATTTCGATTGACACAGGTAAGTTCCCAAGTTTCAAAATATAATTGAATTTTCATTTCCAGAGGACTGACAAGATTTTTATGCTTTCGAAGGATCTCACTTTTATGCTTTGAGACCTCATTTGAAAAACTCATGAAAAGAAGGAAAATTTAAGGCTTAATTGAATCTCGATTCTCGTGTGATCACTTGAGCAGTATAGAGTCCAGGTAAATATTACCAGATATGTGATAAAGTGTAAGATATCACATCGTTCGTCTAAACAAGCTTGTACGGTCTCCTTAAATGATGCGAGCTCTTTTTCGAGCTCCCTTTCTGGACCAGATGAAAACTCCACGGTCTTGGCGAGTGCCTTCATGTCAATGTAAATGTTTCTAAAAAAAATATAAAGTCAGTAAGTAATTTGAAATGATATATACTCATGATTGACTTATGTGACGTTTTCCAACTTCTTCTTCATATCTTTAATTTCACCCTGACTTTTCTCAATTATTGGTTGAAGGTAGCACGATGTTACAATATTTTTACGTTTTCGGAGATCGTCAATTTTACCATCGGAGAGCTGATGCTATTAGCTTCCAGGTTCACACTCAAATGAATTGAATTTAATTTCATTTTAAAGCATATGCTTTTATTTCTCAGAGGGTAGCCTAAGCCTTAAAAATTAAATTCTGCACATTTTAACCCTGAATCAATTTTGCTCTTTTTAACTTGTAGTGCCCTCAAATCTATTTCAATGCCCATCATATCACGTTGACAATCTGGATCAATTCTGAAAAGTGTCACTGGTATATGACCATAAAATGACCATAGCCTCCTTCTTATATTAGCCTGCTTAGTTTTAGGCTTTCTAAAAATCGCAATCAAAATATTGAGCTTGTGTCCTTCATCGTAATCATTTCGCAATTATCAATTCATATTTAAAAAAATCACATAAAATTAAATTCAATAAAAAAATACAGGTCAAATTCTTAATTTTTTTTTTGATTTACGACTTTCTGTTTCTTCTTTAAAATGCATGTGTCTCTTGACTCACATATGTCCACATATCCGAGTTGAACGATTAAAATTAATGGTTAAAAAAAGAACAATAAATAAGAAAGGTCACGGAATGTGATTTTCTGGAATTTAAATATATATATTTTTATGAACGGTATTGATTAAATTTAAAATGCATAATAAAAACGAGAGAATCAAGAGAAAAAAAAATAAACCACGAAGAAGACAACAAACATATAAGAAAAGAAGGTTAAATATTCTGCATATAAGTTTATGCATATTAAATCCTCATCCCTTTTGGCTATATATGTGCTATGAACTTGTTATTTAAAAAATTTATATATGAAATTTAATATACGTGAATAAAAGTGTAAGAAAAAAACAACAAAATAATACACCTGTTATGGTTAAAAGCTTCATATTATTATTTTATTATTAAATATCTTTTTTTTTCTTACAGTCATTTAACTGTTTTTATTTTTGTATTTTTCATTTCGATGATATATCGCTAAAGGCAGGTATATAAACCTGATTCAACAGGAAGATCAATAAAGATACGCGAATGAAGCCATATGTTGGTGATTAATTAAAAATTTCATATCATATCATGGTAAAGTTTTGATTTAAATGTATCAGAATTTTGATGAGTGTTGCGTATGATTTTTAAGCGTCCTTCTTAGAAAAGGTACTTCCTTGTTTCAAAAATCGTGGAGAGTTGTTTTGAAATGAAATGAAATAAAATTCGAGATTTCGCAAGAAAAAGTGAAAAAAATGTATCAAGTATTGTTAAAAAAAATGTTACATTTCCTTTCAATTTAAATCAAATATTATTATTACAAGATACTCTATTATTAATTTCTCCTGTTATTTCTCTATTGTTTGTTCATTTTTTTTTAATATTGTCATGAATGTGCATCGTTGTCGTGTATAACAATAACAACAACAACAACAAGACAAACAAATTTATAAAATAATAAAAAAAATGTAGATTTTACAAACATAAAGAGAGTTATGCAAAAATGAAACATGAATTGTGTATTTACCAAATTGAAGAGAAAAAAAAGAGAAACATAAAGCACGATTTATGAATTATTTTGTTGTAAGTCATTTAAAACTTCATTCAAAAAGTAAAACAGACTTATGGAGGAACAAGTACAAATTAATGTCGTACTATTTAAGCATCACTAACTGGCTGTGTGTAAGTGTATGTGGCTCATTTGATTTGATTCATTTTTTATATTGTTTAAATTGTGTTCGTTTCAATTAGGTACAAACATGAACAGCTTTTTCACCTCGCCAACAGTCGTAGGTAAGGCTTATAACTAGTACTTTATGCATGGTATAATTCCTTATAATTTACTTACAGAGCGCGTTATAATTTTTCTGCTATCTATACACATACGTAGAATTATAAGGAGTTATACCTTGCATAAAGCGCGCGTAAGAGTGCCCAACTCCCGGTTCTCTATGGGATCCGATTTCGCTGTCTCGAAACGAAGTGAACGAGTTGATCAAGAACTGACCTTGATAACAGCTGATAACATCCGACAGTTCCCAATTAGCATATTATATATCTAATTTGTCTCTTGTAATCCCAGTGACCCAAGTCACAGAGCTTACAGGCTATGGCCATATGAACAATCTGACAATTAGTGGTTAACCAAATTAGAAATATGGCAATTCTGGCAAATAGTGGCTTTGCTATATAAGCCAATGGTGGTTGGAACATTCTTGTATGTGAAAGTTTGGCCATATGGATATTGCGGTAATGGCAAATAGGCCTATGGGAATTCTGGTAAATGGCAACTCAAAACCTCCCAATCCGTGACCTTTAAACACCAATTCAAATTAAAACTTTCGGGAAAGTAATAGTAGGTATAACTTTTTAATTCTTGTGTAGGATGATGTTTCATTTTATTATTATTTTCAAATAATAATAATAAAAAAAAGTTTTAAAATTATAAAAAAATGTGCGCGATCGATGTTATCAAATGATGTCATTCTATTGTTCAAAAAATTTTTAAGTTTCAAATGTAAAACTTGGTAGTATATCAGTCAAACTCTGTTGCTGTTTTTTTTTTAAAAATTTAAATGTCGTGCACTTTTATTTCGAATTCAAATAATGAAAAAAAACACTAGACTGTCTCCCATTAACTAAACCAATTTCAATTTAATCAAATTAAATTTTAATTTCAACTTGACATGAAAGCCTAATCAAGATTTAAGTCAAAGCAAATATTTGAAAAAAAAAGAAAAGAGATAGTAAGGATCAATCGTGATCTGATTAAAAATGACCTTGAAATCATTAATCATTTTTTTTTGTCATTATTTATTTGTCATTTCAATTTGAAATTAAAGTTCAGTGATTCCGCGCTATCTTCAATTCAAATCAAAATTTTAAACTATGTGTACAAAAATAACAAAAAAAAATCGAATTGTACTTACAAAATAAGATAAAATTAATTCATATTTCATTACACTTTTAAAATTCAATTCGAAATTTGTATTGTTTAAGAAAAAAATTCCTTTGAGCATGGTTCCACGAAATTTAAATATAAAAAAGTGAATATTTTTATTTTCAATCATAATAAAAATAAGATTGTTTTTTTTTCTCTTGTAATTTTAAATGTAACCTTTAAAAATAATTTTGGTTGTACTGTTTTTTTTTGTCATTTATGTTAATTTTATTATAAATTATGTTCGCACATAAAGGCAATAATACGCGCAAATATTCATAAAAATAATCTGGACACACATGTACCCTATAAAAGAATTTTTGAATTTACAGGAAAGGATATAATTTTCTTTTCAATCCCTTGTTTCGTTACAGTAATAAAAAAAAATTAAATACATGCTTTGCAATTGAATGAAACAAAACGAAAAAGACATTTTAACACCGATAAAATTTTTGAATATTGTTATTATTATTCTTGATTTTATTTTATTTTATTTAACAATGCTTATAATAATAATAATCATTGTATACGAGAGATTTTTTGGTGTGTTCGGAGAATTAAGATGAAGAAAGAAAAAATGAGAAAGCGAAATATTTTAAACGGGTCATAAAAATTTTTGGTTACCTCAATTTTGGCATGACCTTAACATTACCAGAATAGCAATGATATTGTAACGATGTTAAAACGAATATTTAAATGCATTCTCCGAATATTGACTGATTAAATTGAAATGACATGGAACGCAAAGTAGATCAATGTCTTAGAGTGGATCAACATTGCAAAGTTCTGAAGAGTTCTAAGATTTCTGAAGTCTTGAAGTTCTTCAAAAACTTGGTTAACAACGTCAAAGCTAATGAATTTTTCTTAATATCAAAAGTTATTAAAGAATTGAATGATCGAAAGACATCATTCACAAAAATAGATTATCAATGTTATTTTAATTTGATAAACTACCAATTCCAAGAACTATCCTTATCAGAAATACGTGCTTTTTTATGCACAGACTTTGTTTGTGCAAGCACAGGAACCTAACAACGATAAGAATGTTTACGTTTTCTTTCTGTTTACCTCCTTATCGCATCATTTGCACTCGAGACTTACATTACTTTATTAGCTTTAAATGTTTTCTTTAACAATTTATATTTTTATTGCTATTATAAAAATGCATCTAAGCCATTAATCATTTTTGACATGATCTTTGCTTAAAGAAATAGGTTTATCTATGTAAGGTTAATTTTTTTTATTTTTCTATACAAAATTTAATGCGTCATCATTAACAATACCAATAATAATAACAACGATAATGATAAAAGTTATCATGCATGTATGCACCAAGTTCTATTCTTCTTGTTAAGAACGTTATTCAAATAACATGAAATTTAAGAAAGAAATGTAAAAGGAAAAGCAATAAACAAGTGCAGACAATAAAAAACAGGATAAATATTAGTTTCATTTGTCATATTGGAAATATTTAATATTTGCATTTATGATTTGAAACATGTTATAAATATTTTTTGTGTTTAAAGGTCTAAGTTCGTATTAAAATAGAGATAAAATGTGTAGGAATGGAAATAAAAATTTGGATTAATGTTGATTCAATTTGAAATTAAAGTTGTTATCTATTTCGATATGGATAAGAGTTCTGATAATCTTTGCTTAAACTGGGAATATTTTGGGAATATCACCGCAAGCATTCAGACCATCAATGAGCCTCTTTGTACAAACGCTTTATCATTATACGATCGTAAATGAATGTGTTAAATTCCCTCTTATCAGACTTTTAGTGAAAATAATATTACGACCACGGTTACGAAGCTGCAATACTGCTATGACCATGTATTTTAATGTCGAATCTCTGTTTGGCAGTAACTATGAGAGGGCTGCGATTAATTTATGAAGCCTTAATTCGCATTAACAAGTTTTCAGTGAAGCCTTAATTTTAAACTTAATTTTTTAAATGAAGCTACTTGTTAATTGATTTTAAATCAAGTCAAATACTTACCTGAGTCTTTAGTTCTCCCTAAAAATGAAATAATCGAAAGCGTTCCTGAAAAGTATAAAAAAATATATTAAAAATATCAATCCAACTGACTGAGACTTACTCTATTAGATAGATTACTATGAAATTTACCTTAAATTATCCTTCGATCAAGCAGGGAGTCGCCTTTTATGTTAAATTTGCTCTTTCAATCTCATCTTAATCCATCAAATTTCACTTCATCAGATTTTTTCAATAAACTTAACTCTGTTACTGTGGCATCATCCTACGTACTAATTTGAATAATAAAAGCAAATAAAACATTAATATTAATAATAAAATAAAATAGAAAAATCGATTATAATCAATTAAAACATTGTAAACACCTCTTAATGATATGTTTTTCTCTTCGTTCTCTCGTTCACTTTATGCAAAAAAAAATTGCATCATTCATCTCTCGCTTTTATTTTATGCAACGTATGAACTTTGCACCGTTATGATCAGATCACATATCTAAAGTAAAAATTAAAATTAAAAAAACAAAATTGAATATAAAAGAAGAAAATAACAGGTCATTGCGTGGGTATACTCATGCGCATGAATAATGATCAATTTGCACATGATAATTTCAGTTTTTGTGGTTGGTTTTTTGAATTATACTTTATCATAAATGATATATTTGAATATTGATGATGATCCTACATTAAATTAAAGATAAAGTAAAAGAACAAAGTTGAGAGAGAGAAAAGAATGAATTTGATTTATAGGAAATGTTTAAAATGCTGTATGAGGATGGTACGTGACCATTATACTTAATCAATTCAATTATGTCTTTTTTCCAGCATGGATTTTTATTTTGTATGTTAATTATCATAAAACAATCTACCCACGCGCCACGACATTATGCTATGAAACATATAAATTGATTGTTCTTTACCGGTGAATAATTATCGGAAGTAAAATTTATATTGAGAAACTTAAAGCCAGTTTGAGTTAAAAGTAAACTTTTGATTGAGACTACTAACTTACAACGATCACTTTTACAGATTTATAGGTGAATATTAATTAACGTTAAACAACTCTTCACTAATATGATACAAATATATTCAGGTAATATTAATAAAATTAATATCAATTAAAAATGCACTGATTCAATTTGATAAGAAAAAAATATCTTGTGACATGCGCTCAAATATGTAGCAATGAGATTAATTCAATATTTTCCAGATGATAGAGTCCTGTGTATGTATTTCTATATGTGTATATGAGTATCAATAAATGACATATCGATAAAATTTATTACCATTTACATTAAAATAAAAGGTATAATATTATTAAGTGATGATATCGTGATAAAAATCAATAAATTATTCCATCAACTGTGATATTGTATTATATTTAAAGAAAGAA
Source organism: Culicoides sonorensis (assembly GCA_900002565.1). Taxonomy (NCBI): domain Eukaryota; kingdom Metazoa; phylum Arthropoda; class Insecta; order Diptera; family Ceratopogonidae; genus Culicoides; species Culicoides sonorensis. The sequence goes on along the minus strand of LN483655.1, from coordinate 44,018 downwards.
AAAATTTGAACAAATATATGTGAAAGCATTCTTCTTTTTTTTTAAATTTGAATGTTCAATGTTAACTTTGTATGTATATAAATATCAAACAATTAAAATTTTATCGTTCAATTTAACTCGTGTCTTTGTTTCGTGTGTAAGTTTTTTTTTCTTCTTATTTTATTTATTTAATAACAAGTGCGAGTCTTACACACCTGTAATTTCGAATGTTATATTGCAATGCAAAAAAATATGTCGATTAAGGCGATTGCACATTACAGATATTGGAATATAACCAACAAAAGAAATCACATTTGCAATAATTGAAAATGCAATAATCATATTGATGGTGATGATGATGATGATTGTTGCATTATATGCTTTTTCGGCTACAACTCTTTTTTTTCTTTTCAATAATAAGCAGGGATGGACTCAAAATTTGGGCTCTCGTTGCATTATGATCGAACTGGCGGCGAAGTGTATCGAAGGCAACTAACTATCAAGCAACACAACCGTTAAAAAAAGATTAATTAGATGTCCGTGTTAAAAATGTGAAGCTGTCGGTGGATTTAACTGTTTGAGCTAAACCATCAGCACATTTCAAACTCATTTATGAAGCCATTATCAGCATGAACAGCACAATTTTGAAGCTACTACTTGAGTGATAATTAATTTAAAAGGATACTTACCTGAGGATGCTTCTAGATTTCGATGAGTTCTTAAAGTTAATTTAAAAGAAATTAACTAGGTCAAAACTATAAATAAATTGAAAAATACTTACCTGGGGCTACTCTCTCGTATAGAGCATTAAAATTAAGTAGGATGACTCTGGACTGTTTCTAGTTGCACTGCTCTTCAAGTCAGATTTTCAGAAGGGTTCTATAAGCCCTTCATACCCCTACAATTAGTTCCAATGAGCATCAATCTACTTCCCTGATCATTTTTTTTACAAATCATGCAGGTACATAATTTTTAACACATCAACGCAATTATTTCACTTGTTCTTCGCTTTTTAAACATTTTTTTATCTCTTTTTCTCCTTATTTTTTTTATTATTTATTCAATAATTGCACAAAATGTATACACTTTGTAAGTATCCTGCACTTAAACACTGAACGAGTGCATTTATTATTATTATTATTATTGCGGAATTTGCAATTTAATTTATCGTTTTATATTTATTTTGACTGCATGTTTATTGACTGCTTATTCTCTCATCTTCTCGTAACTTCGTAACAAAAGTACAAAAAAATAAAAAAAAAAGAAATCCGAATAAATAATATCAAGAAGTAAAAATAAAATAAGTTTAAAAAAAACTATTCATATTGACATATACGTTACAATCAATTCAAGGTGAAGAAGGCAAGTCAATTATTATTTAAAAACAGTATTTTTTTGTTGTGTCGTCTGATTCAATTTTTTTTCTTCGATTTATTTGCTTACACTTTCATGCTTCAATATTTTAAATTTATTTTTTTTTTGCTTAATGAACAGACGACAGTGAAACTGTGATTTTATGTATGTTGATATCAGTATATGCGTGAAATAACAAACAGTAAGAATTTGTACATATTAGGTAACTTGTCATCTCATCGTTCGTTTATTTGTAATTTTTTTATTTTTTTTTGCAATTTAAAATGAAAAGTGAGTGTATTTCTGAACTTATAATGAAATATCATTGCAGTTTTTTTTTCTTTCAGTATCTCATGGTTAATTATTATTCAAAAAAAAAAAACTTGAAAATAAAATTAAACTGGAATTTTAAATTAATCCACGTGCCCTGAATATTTTTTACCATCAAAACTGATTATTACACTAATTGGGAATCAAAATCAGTGAATTTATTTTTTTTTCTTGTGAAATGAAATCGATTTAAAATAATTTTATTCGATTGTTTGCAAATTTATTGAATGAAGCCTCAGGTGGATCATGCCCTTTTTTGTTTGAACTTTATTTTTGAATAAAATCTTATTTTTTTTTTGGTTTCAGATGGACACAAATTTCAATGTTTTTTGATTGTTTTAAATTAAGCAAGAAAACACCCAAAAATATCTACAAGTTCAAAATCAACTGAGATAACAACAACTTTGACATTGTTAGTTTTTTTTATTACTATTTGAATTTTATAGGAGTTTACGAATTGAATATTCGAACAATGTAATCAAAAATAGCAATCAATAGTTTATATTGAATTGTGAAAAATAACAGCGTGATTAAATCATTGTTTTGTATTAAATTTGGTGTTTTTGAGTGTAATGACTCAAAAACGATTGGATTTTTAAAAATATTTTGTATGGAAGTAGTTACTTACTTAAATTTTAACGCCTGGTATTGGACAAGCAACTGCGATCAAAATCACGTGTCTTGCAAATAAGATAAGGGGTCAATATAGCCTCTAAAAATGACCATTAAACCAAATTGAGTTAGACACATGAGACAGTCAGCCTGCAATCAGGTCATCAGTCGTGCTCATTGTAAAAAAACGATGCCATGTTCGCAGTGCCTTAACTTTTACCCTGACATCCTATTAGCGCTTTAAATGTGCTTTCAGTTCACACATTTTGCTATCTCTGATTATTTGACGATTATTAACGCTCCAAACATGATTAAATTTGATACCCTTTAACGATGATGATGATGATTAAATTGTACTGTGTCACAGCTATAAATAATAAGGCGCCATTCCATAATCACATTTTTTTTCCTTTTCTAAATCCAAGTACCGTTAAATACATATTGATTTCATCTCACATTGATTTGCAGTTATTATTATTTTGTATCATTGCATTATTTTATGTATATCATAAATGTCTCTAACATTGTATGTGTACCAGATAAAATGGCACAAGTTTCCATTTTATATTATTAATATTATCACCTGTCACAGCACATTATCACACTGTGTAACTAGGAATTGGAAAAAAAAGAAATTGAATTAAATTTTAATATCATTAAGAAATATTTAAATTCATTCATGTGACAGCAATTTGAAACGATTTTTTGCATAGAGTATTGGAACGAAAGACTTGGTGCATTCATAAGCAAGAAACTTGCTTTGTATTTAGATGTTGCATGAAATATATATGTCATTTCTTTCTAAATAATAATCTATATTTGCTGTGATGTTGCAAAAATTGTAACAAAACACGAGTGCAAAAAATTTATTTGATTATCTTTATAAATGAATAGTTTTATTTTCCTGAAACAGGAATTCCAATATTTCATTGTAATTTCACATCAGTGGTGTATCATTCGAGGGTAATTTAATAATGATTTTTAATTATCTCCACCACTGCTTGATCTTAGTTCCAATAATAAATCTTTTGTATGTTATCAGCACCAACGCAGGCGCAGATACCGAAGCGCGTTACAATTTTGCACGCAGTATGTGGTTTCACATACATAAACACACATTCCATATTCTGATTATTATTATTTTTTATGAAAAAGCAGTAGAAGCAGAAACAATTAAAATGTGATAAATTGTCATTTGGGTGTCACATCGTCGTCGAATAATATTTTATATGTAAAAGTTGTATGTTAAGGCACAGCAGTAGCCACTTTATTTGACACCTAACCTAATTGTCTTTGCTTACGTTTTTACACATAATTCTTTTGAAAGATATTAAACTTCTTCTTCTTTTTTTGCTGCTTACTCTTAAACTAATCGAAGACGTGAATATAAATAAATAAATATAAAAAGAGAAATCACATACAAATGCCACAAAATAAATTTAAGTCTTTTATCATTTTATTTTCAGCTCATCATTATTTTTCTCTATGTTCATTGCCTCCTAGATATGTAAAGTCACATATATCATCCGCCCTTTTTATGCACACTTGCACACACACACAAAGTTAATCGTGAACGTGCTTTGATTTGAGTTAAGTTGATTGAGGAACAGTAGCGATAAGTTATTACACTAATAATATCTGAAATTAGATATGGATAGGCGGTTGCTGTTGCACTTTAAAGTTCAAATATGTTGTTTTTCATTGAGATGGCCATCACTTAAGATGATTATGATTCACGTGAGATTTAGCTTCTGTTGATTTTGATGCCAATCTGATGTTAGAAACCTTGTTAGTAATTTTTGTAAATATCTCCCTTCTAATTCATGTTAAATTTTTGAGATCACACGACCCTCTTTAACAGCTTCTATTAAACTTACCCTAAATTTATTAATTCAGATCCACGACATTCACTTTCTTCTTGTCCATTCCATTCTGTCAGATATTTCATCAAGTCTATTTCAATTTTATAAATTTTTCTCAAAAACACTGAAGAATTGGAAAAACCTCAAATTTTACTCTGAATTCTGAAGATTTCAAAAAGTGACCCAGCAACACTGACTTCTTAATTCTTCGTCTTATTGATGAATTTTACGCTTAAAGGTCGTCTAGTATCAGTTCTGCTTCCAAATTTACTCATTATTGACAGTAATTTATAAAACTAAGTAGTTTTTTGACGTTTTTCTCAGTCAGCACATTTGTGTTGATTCAGTTAGCAAATTTCTCTTGTCCCAGTAAGCACAACCTACGTTATTGCTATGATTAAGCTAAAAAACCTGAAAAGATAAAAACCTGATAAAAATCACTTCAATTTATTTCATTAAACACTCAATTACAATTACACATGCTAAAATAAAAATTAGCGTCAAGCATTCGTTAATTTTTCCACCAATCAAAAATATCATAAAAATTCAAACAAGTTGTCAATATCTAATCAACAAATTACTACACTCTCATATTAAAACCATTCATTAAATCGTTTTTTCTATACATTTTATCAAACTCACACTTTGTTTTGTATCTACATACATTTCATATTATTATTTTATTTATTTTTTTTTCATTTTATTTTAATAAGTTAATTATCAAGTGGCTTCATAACTAATTTACATACAAACATGACATTGTCGTTTCAGTGTGATTCTCTAATAAGATGATTATATGAATCATAATTTATTTCAATTTAGTATGCAAATAAGGTAATTTGTTTTCAATTCAATGTCTCTATGCATTTTATACAATCTGAATAGTAATAATAAAAATATAAAAAAAACATACATTTATAACGTTAAACGTTCATAAGAAGAAAGGAAAAAAAAATTAAATAATGTTATAAAATAAATGTACACATTTGAAAAGTAATATGACGACGATGATCATGATGATGATTATGATGATGAAAAAAAATAATGTTTATATAAAATCTACAACAGCAACAACAAACAACTTCAACAAATTCAAAGTAAAGTGACAACAAGTCGCGGCTAGGCACCTGCTGTCGGATACAAAAAAATATCATGCATTTTAAATATTTTACTATGGTAATTTATTTTATAAATATTTACTTTGTCATTGTTCTTATAAAATATATGTGTTTTTTTTTGTGTGTACATTGATTGTCATCACATATAAAAAGTGTGTGTGTATAACTTTAATGACTTTATAATAGTTAGAAGTGTAATTTGATTAACATGCACTACGTTGAGCACGTTATGGGTCTATTTCCGATTTGAGGTGTTTCTTCCGTTTAAGGTTTAAGAAAAAACTGTCTTTGAAATGAAATCTTACATGAAAATCATTAAATTTATATAAATTTAACATAAAATAAACATTATCACTAGAAATATTTTGATTTGTTATGTTTAACCTTTATATGATGATTTTAACTTTTCTTTGAACATTTAATAAATAACTCAAAGTGAATTTATTTTTTATCTTCATTTTCCTTTTCATTGTTATTATTACTTTATTAAATAAATTTCTTAGGCTTTTTTTTTGTTTAATATTCTGATGAACGTGAACATTTATGGTATGACGTTAAATGAAGCAGGTACATTTAATATAAAAAAATGATAGCTCTTCAGTTTTTTTTTATTATTTTTATAACTTTTTTTTATATGAATTGCACATTATATGTGGTATATGAGAATGTTAGGCAGGAAGAGACTGAGTTGAGTTGAGATAATGTGAAAAGTTTAATTGAAGAAACGTGTCTCTAGCAGGACTCAGATTTTAGCCAAGTCAAAAGTGGATCATCCTTAGATTTTTCGTTTACCAGGTTGAAAGTTTGACAATCTCGATTTACGCACATACATTTTGAAGTTTCCGTATGTGTATCTATACAAAATGAACTGTCAAATTTTACTTGCTTACCCTCTTAAGTCGACAAGATTGCTTTAAAATGATATAATCGCTTAAAAATACTGATTTTATTCCCAGTAAGCATATTTTTATTGACCCAGTGGGCATAACGCATTTATTTTGTTTGAATTAGATTCAATTTCTAACCAGATAACAACAAGTACATTAATTTTCCTAAAATTGCTGAGATTTTGATATCGTCCAAATAATTCCTTAACCACGCAGATAACTATTCCAGCCTAATCTCTTCCTCATACATGTATTGCAATAAAATAATAACAATAAAATGCGCACGGAATATTCGCGTTTTTTTTATTATTTAATGTATCATAAACGTAAAATGTATAATTTTTTAATATAATATTATATATTGTGAACTTTATCATTAATGACTTTATTGAAAATGTAGAAAATTAAATCATTTTGACTTGACTTACGTTTTTTTTACGTTATTTGCACATTTTTGTATGATAAATATTTTTATCTCTTATTTTTTTTTATTTTACCGTTTAATAAGAAGGTAAACAAGCATTTTATTTTCTTCTTTTATTATTATTATTATTTTTTATTAAAATATCATACACAATGTGTTAAGGTTTAACTTCCTTCATGTAATTCATAGAGTTGATGGTGAGTTGATGATGAGTGTTTAAATTCAATTTAATTTAATTTGCAATCTTATTGTTGTTAAGTAAATAAAAGTAAAAAATTGTCTTATCATTCGTAATTTAATTAAGGAACAGTGTTGGTTGGACCTGTTTTTATAAATTGTCAGCATGCATGGTGAGGTCAAAATGATTAAAATTATACAAAGAACAATTTAAGTACTTTATTAAAGGTGTTGTACTTGAACTGTTTCTGTGACAAGAATTATTAGTTGTTGTTAAATTAATAAAAAATTAAAAGATGTCACCTTTCATGGGCTGTGAATTACAACAGGTAAATTGTTCTTTTGTATTTTTTTTTCTATTGTAGGATTTTAATCAGGTACTGAGTTCATGGCTTTTTTGGTACAAGGAAAAAATGGAAGTACTACAGATGAGTCTTTTTTAAGTTTATTTTACTTTGAAAAGTTTCCATACATAGCTCCATTATCAATGGTCGATCAAAGATTTTTAATTTATAAAATATAAAATTGCTTTTATGAATCTCGTCGTCTTATGCAAAAATGCAAAGCACGTCTAAGGTAAATCCACATGAAATTTGTTGATTTTAAAGAGTAAGTCAACTTAAAGGTGATCTTTATTAAGATTAGCCATCATGGTGTACTTGCATATTATCAAAAACTTACCTCAAATTTCTTCATCTTCTTCAAAATTCAACTTTCAGGGACTTTTCCATTGAAATCAAAAATATAATAAAAGAAATTAATTTATAATTTTTTCAAAATTTAATTTTCATTTATTTTTTTTAATTTTGTAGAATTTTTTGTACTTTTTGGTCATTCAATAAATTAATGACAAATAATATGATTTTCTTCCTTATCATCTAAAGTTTTTTTTATCGTTTAATTACAATTAAAATTACAATAATAATAAACAAAATATATATTAACTTATATCTACTATAATAAAATCATCTGCTTACAATTTAACTCTCTTCTATTGGTCATTTTGTATAGTTTTAAATTTATTTTAATTACAATATAAAAATAGCAATTCATTTTTTTTATTATATATATGATAATTTATTTATGCATATACGTTTTTATTTACACTCTTATTTTCTTTCATTTTATTTTATTTTATTTCGTACTTCTATTTTTTGCTAATATGTACAATATTGTGGTAAAGTAAAAAATAGAAGGAGAAGAGTAAATGAAATAGAGAGACACAAACACACACAAATTTTTATATTTAAAATAAAAATAAGTCTTATAATCGAAATAGTACACAGTACTCACAAATTTATTCCTATTTTATTTTAAAATTTACATGTGTTTTTTTACGTATTTTTTTTTTTAAATGAGCTATTATGAAAAATGATCTAAGGCACCAAACTGAAATTATATTGAACTGTCTTTTATTAAATTAAATTATTTTTTTTTGTAATAAAACGGAATTTTTTGATTGTTAGTGTGTGAAAAATTTTTTATGTATGTTTTAAAAAAAGTATTAAATAAAAAAGACGTAAAAAAATAAAATTAAACTCAATGACTAGCCTGGACATATTTTTTTTTGATGAACTACCTTTTGATTTGAGACGCAATCGATACAATCTCAATTAAAATAATACAAAATATAATTTTCTTTTATAAGAAGAAAAGAAAGAACTTATAAAAATAAAATAAATAACTTAAAATTAGGAAATTTTTTTTTATATATGGGAACTAGGATTAGATTCGGTACATTCAATACATGACTTTATAAAAGTCTATATTTGGCTTTTTTTTTAAATTAAATATATTTTTTTTTGTTTTGTTTTTTTTTGCTAGGTAAGAGGGTTCATAAGAATTTTGAGTGTAGTGTACCAACTATAAGATAAACGGTGGCGATATATATAAATTTTAATATATTTTTAATTTATAAAATTTCAGTCTTTTTGTATCAATTTTTCATATTTCATGGAATTGCTTTTCGGAATATTTTTATTTTTTTGTTTAAAGGCACACTTTCACTTTTAAAAAAGGGCTTCAATATACATTTTAATACATACTTAGTTCTTGTTTGATATGAACTGATTGATTATTATTATTGTTGTTATTGTGTCCGGGACATCCACCCTCTGTGTGTTTGGTAAGTAAGGACATTCTTGAGAAAGTTTTACTACAAGATTGACACGAGTACTTTTTGACATCTGAATGTGTTTGGAGATGAGCACGTAAGTTGCTGCGATCAGCAAATGCCCTATTACAGTGTTGACATTTGAATGGTTTTTCTCCGGTATGTGTTCGGATGTGGCCTTGCAATAACCATGGTCGTGAAAAGCATTTTCCACATGTATGGCATCTGCATGGCAAAGTATGGGTACGAATGTGCATTTTAAGGGCACCTTGTGATGCATAAACTTTTCCACAATCATGACAGTTAAATGATTTAGTTTCTTTACCTTCAGATGCAGCACAATGAAATTGTTGGTGTTTCGATAAACCAGAATATGTTGAATATGATTTTTTACAATCGGGACAACTGTAACGTGGAGCACCATTTGTTTTTTCGTGTTGCTCAAATTTCTTAGTACTGTTTTGACTTTTTTGGATGTTGGCATTTGATGTTGATTTTTCCATAAGTACAGATAAGGCAGGCACCGAACTAAGTTCCTCATTATTGGTGATTGAGGTATTTGAGATAGGTGAAATAGAACGGTACGATGTGAATGAGGTATGACTTGATGTTGGTGATAAACTTGATTGGTATGAGTGGTGTGGTACTTGATATGGCATGTAACGTAAATGATTAAATTCGTGTTTCATCACATTGTTGTGTCGAAGTGGGGGAGACATACTGTTGTATGGTGGTGACATAGATCTTTCACGATGTAGACTGTATGGTGAGAGTTGTGATGGAGATCGTGATGGTGAATGGTGATAGGCAGCACTTAAATATTGTCCACTTGGAACTGGATAATTAGGCAAGAGATGGTGTGGATATCCAGGTAATAAATTGTTTAAATAATTTGGTTGAATTTGTGGACTTAGTGGTTTATGCCAATTAATTGGATTAGCCATGGAAAGTTGTTGTTCACTTGAAATGTGTGGTGAGGCAGCTGGAGATAAATTTAATGGAGCTTCTTCAATTTGTTTTGTTAGTGCTCTGGCATAATATGATGGAATATTACTAGGGTGG
>LN483655.1:0-30658 GCA_900002565.1 Culicoides sonorensis | reverse complement strand
ATAACTTTTTATACATTTTACGACAAGATCCGGTTTGTAATGTAAATTAGAAGAAGAAACTTGTTCAGAAACGGTTTTTTTTGTACTTTACTCGGTTATACAATGTTGTAAAATCCTTTTTCATTATTTATCGTGATTGTGCATGTTGTTTTTAAGGTCCAAAGGACACTGATGAAATTTGAGCGGGAAAGTTTCACTATAACATTTTATCAAAAGTCGTAAATTAAAATATGAAGTTGAGAGATAATGTGCCCAAGGGATTTTCTCTTTGAGGAATTGAGGAAGTAAGTAGAAGTATTTAAGTATTAAACTGATATTTATCTTGCCGCAACATTTAAATGACATAATTATTAAAACAGTTTAAAAGCTCAAGCCCCTTCTCTTGCCCTCCTCGAAAAAATGTCGCGCTTTTAAGCGCTTGAAGCGATTTTTTTATGGTTTTTATCCAATATAGAGAAAAACTTGATGATTACTGAAAGTATCAATGATTATTATTCGATTCTAAGTAAGGAACTAACTAATTTGATATATTTTTTCCATTTTAAGGCTGTGTACCTACTTTAAGTATGAAAGGCCGGTAGAGCTGCACGGCAGTAGATTCCACACTTCATATCCAGACCGAGATACATCAAACATACTTTTTTTCAACTCAAACTTCATTACCTCAATGTTTTTTAGGTTAAATTCGACATTTTCATATCAGGTAGACCTTGAATTGATTCAAACAAAGCATCCTCGTTTCGCAACAGGAAGAATCGAGCGGGAACTGTAAAAATGGAAGGTAAAATTTAACCGTTACTTTAACAACCAAGACAAATTCAGTCAATTATAGAAATATCACTTACATACAATAGAAATAAAAATTAAAGTAAAAAAATAAATCAGGATCGTACTTAATGATTCCAGTAGGGTGCTGCAAAATCATACACATACAAACAAATACAGATCATAATGAGTGTTCAAAGGTAGGGTAATTCCCTCCACTTTATCCACAATAGAAATCACTCTGCACAAATAAATAATCATTACAATCATAATAGTTCCTTTTAGTTTAAAAAATAAAACGGGACCTTGATTTATTCAGCTTACATTTAATGTATGTATCCATGGATGCACAGTACACACATCGTACAGTTACTTTCTATTCAAATAATAATCATTATAATAATGATACCTGATATTATTTCATTTTATTCAATTTCATATATCATCATCATAAAGTGTAACATGGTAAAGGTGCTCTTTAATATTTTTTCCTTTTTTTCATGATATCAGGAAGAGTCCAGTTCCGTATTATAAATTTCAATCTTATGTATATTTAACAGAAGAAATGGGATCAAAAAACAAAAAAAATACCGTTTAACGTTATTATTTTACCTGATGATGAAACGTCTGGTGCTTATAAGACAAGAAGAGGATTTTCCCCCAGATTTTTAAATATAGAAGAAATTTAACGAGTACAGTTATAATGCACACTGTAATATAAGATCTTATATTTGGGATGTAATTTTGATTGCAAGGAACAATTTTAAATGGTAAGCTGATCATTTTTTTTGGTTGATTTTAAAATATATGTGTGTTTTAATAAATTGAAAGATAAAAAAAAATAATAGTACTAAGAATAATTTGATCTTATTCGGAACAAATCACATTTCCTTGTTCCTTTATTTTGTAAGAAAGGTCTTAAATTGCTTATTTTTTTCTTTAAATGTTAAATTTATAATTCTGTAGGGTTTTATTAAAATTTATGTCTTTTTAGGGACTTTTCAGTACATGAAGTGAGGAAACTGTAAAATTTCTGTAAAAGCATTCTCTCAGGACAGTGAACAGAATTTTTGACACTTTCAGCTCTTGAAATTTTCAGCTTCTAGCACTTTCAGCCTTTGATATTTTCAGCTTCTAGCACTTTCAGCCTTTGATATTTTCAGCTTCAAAAACTTTCAGCTTTTGATATTTTCAGCTCATAAATTTTTCAGCTTCGAACACTTTCAGCTTTTGACATTTTCAGCTCTTGACACTTTCAGCTTTTGACATTTTCAGTTTTTAATATTTTCAGCTCTTGATATTTTAAGCTTCGAATACTTTCAGCTTTTGATATTTTCAGCTTCGAACACTTTCAGCCTTTGACATTTTCAGCTCTTGACATTTTCAGCTTTTGACATTTTCAGCTTTTGATATTTTAAGCTTCGAATACTTTCAGCTTTCGATATTTTCAGCTTCGTACACTTTCAGCTCTTGCAATTTTTAGCTTCGAAAACTTTCAGCTTTTGATATTTTCAGCTCTTGAAATTTTCAGTTTCGAACACTTTCAGTTTTTGGTATTTTCAGCTTTTGACATTTTCAGATTATTTTACCATCAGTTTTTGATTTGCGTATACTCGTTAAAAATCACCTTTTATCAGATTTGAATAAAATTCATATCATAAGTACGGTCAAAAACATTTGAAATTCAAGTACAATATTTGCTGCTATCAAATGATCTTGCCAAAAACTCAATTCAAGTTATTGCAACTGCAAATTCACGTTTAACAACAAAAACAGTTGTAAACTAAAAAATCATCCCTCACTTCAATGAAAAGTGAGCTCTATTGAAAATAATTGAATTTTTTTTTTAAATTTTACATTTTTAATACTAGACAAAAAGCAAGCTGCACAATATTTTTCATTACCATTCATTTTTATTTTATATAATTTTTTTTTTATTTGAAAATCATAAAAGCGTGAATGGCTCTTGTTAGAGATGTTCAGATGTTACTGTTATGTGTAGTAAATACAACATATGTAAGTGAGTTAATTGTATACGCCTGCATATCCCTCTATTTTTTTTTTCTCTAAATTGTATGTATTTTTATTATAATAAAAACTAATAATAATAATAATAATAGTAAGAACACATATCGCACATCAATGTGTGGGCATGTGTGTATAAATGTTTAAGGAAGAAAATAAAGAAAAAAAAATAATTTCACATCTGTCGCGTGCCGATGCACCTAAACAAGAAATCGAATTACTTTTTTTTGTGTGTATGTACTTCAATTCAATTCAATTTGGATTCAACAATTATTCAAAAAGATCAAGAGAGATGAAAAAAAACATTTTTTCATTTAATGTGCTTCTGTTACATATTTATGATCCTTTTTTCTTGATCTTTCACTTAAAATCTTTTCCGTGTTGCATTTTAAAGTTAATTTTAAAGGTGTGAAGAAAATCCATTAGTACTTTACTCTAAATATGTGATCTAAAATCCTTTGGGACAAATCTACGCTTTAAATGTCTATTTTTAACATGATGAAGACCCAAAAAAAAAGAATCAAGTTCATCTAATTTTTTAAACAGAATTCATTTGAAGATCCATCGAAATCTGATTCTTTTTTTTCATCCTTCCATGTTTTGACTTAATAAAATATGCAAAATTTTGCTGTCATTTGATATGTTTACACAAAAATATTAGTCCTAAAGTAATAATAACAATTATGAGGATGATTTGACAACTACTGGGTCAACTTTTAACACTTACATTAAAATAAATAAATAATAATCAGTTTCATTGGAAAAGCATGTGTTCGATGTAATTTTACTTAAAATATGTTTTTTTTTTTTGAAAAAGTGTTAGATTGAAAGATCACGCGCTTAAGAGCACTTTGAGATGTCACTTGATGAGTAATTGTGAATTACTTACTGCTGAAAGATTTAAAGTCACTTCAATCCTTTCAATCCTGCAATAAAAATAAAAGGAATTCAAGTGTTTATTTGATGATTTTCATGTGAATTGAGAACATTTAATGGAATATGTCAAAAATGTAAGTTGTGTAATACTAAGAAAAAGTCAATTGTTTTGAACTTAAGTCCATTTCATCCGATTCAGGTCTCTCTATTCGTGACCTAAGAGCTTTACGATATTTAACAGTATATGGTGCTTTTCAGTCTACAGCAAATCGGTTAAACTTAACATTTTTAGACAATGCGTACTCTCTGTCCTTTTTTATGGTTGTGAGACCTGGCTCGTTACAGAGGACATTAAAAGAAGGTTGCAAGTTTTTGTCAACCGCTGGCGCTGTCTTAGGTGAATTCTGTGTATCTTTTGGCCGAATAGAATTTTGAATGAGGAACTGCTAAGAAAAGTCTAGATGCAAAACATGAATATGGAGATATGTTATATTAGATTATATTGGGCATACCTTACGAAAAGACCCTTCAAAAGTTTTCCACCAGGCCCTTGTATACAATCCAGAAGGTAGCCGTAGAAGAGGTCGCCCAAGGAACACCTGACAACGCTCCACACTCTCTGATGCTAACTCGGTCAGACAAATGAGGCACAATTTGACAACCTGGTGGAACTGAAACAAATTGCAATCATTTTGTAGATCGCCTTTGCTCAACATGACGACAGCCTGGTCTCTCTGAGGAAGAAAAAGTAGTCGAAATGACTCGCTGAGCCTGATTTAAGCATGACTTGACTTGATTTCTCATTGAATTTACTTTAATTTCATCTCTAAGTCCACCTAGATCAAAATCAATTGAATTAAAATTAAAAAAAAAATTAAACCAACTTTTCATCGTTATCCTTAACTCAAAATTTCTCACACTTCACATCAACCTTCAAATTTTCCCATAATATTAAATAAAATATCGGAAATTCCATCAAACTTTATTAAATCAAAAAATTACCTTAAAGGACATATGTCAAAAAAAATTATACAAATTTTCGGACTTTCCAAATAAAAATCAGAATCTCCCACACACTAATTTTTCTTTTCTCTCTCACTCTCTCGGTCATTGTGTTTTATCATTCAAAAAAAAAATTATCATCATTTATTGGTAATTCCCGTAAAAATTTAGTTGCATTTTAACGCGCATCTGTGTTTTCACTCAACATCAAAAACCTAAAAAATTATTATTCAAATTTATTCGAGATTCCTTTTTAAGATGAGAAAAATATTGAAGGATATAAACTAAATTTATTCAAATATATTTTTCTTATGACTTTTTATGAGTCCAGATGCAAAATTTCTTTAGACGTTTTTTCCATTGATCATCAAAGTTACTTGAAATAAAACAATGGACTGATGGCGTTAAGTTTATGGGAATTTCGGAAATGTTTGGACAACACACTTTTTGGATTTCCTTATTTTTTTTGTAACTTTTATTTTTGGGAATTTCCTTTGAAAATAAAATAAACCAACAAAATGTGCATAATTAGTATCATAATTAGACAAAAACGAAAACAATGACACACAAATATTTTGGATTGAATCATGATTTGTCGAAGAATTTTGAGAAAATGAGGTAAAAATTCAAAAAAATGTAAAAAATTTCAATTTCTATGAACATTTGCAACAAAGAACACGTACCAAATGTTGTTATTTATCTGGAAGCAAGGATATAGGCGCTTATTTTCTACCTAAAAAACAAACACATTTAAATTCTACTCTTTGTATAGCACATGTGCTGAATTTCTTTTTATTCCAAAGGTATTTTCTCTTAAAATTATTATAATTATTCAAATTTTTTGACTGAGCCAAGCTAATTAAAATACAAAAAGAATCCTATTGTTAAATTGATTTTTCTTTACAATTTTTAATTTAAACCATTTTGCATGGGAATCAAATTTTAATTTTTTCAGGAATATCCCATGAACTATGGACCAAAAAAATTTACCTTTAACTTTTTTCTTCTTTTCTTGAACATATGGCAACAGTATTGCGCTTTCAATTCTGCAACGGTATTTGATAAAAAAAATTTGAAGGTAAGGAAATTCCAATCTATTTTAGTCAAAGTTTATCAGTCAGAGTTCAAACATCATTTAATGTTATCATGCTCAAATTTGATAAAGAGACTTAACGACGACTCACATTAAATTGCTCCAATGCTGAGATCAAAAAATGAAATTTCAACATAAATTGGATGGTAAAACTGGCTTGGCGCCAAAGTGTGAGAATTTGACACTTTTTTGTCTGTGTTACTTCTACGTAGTCCGTAAAATTAAAATTAGAAGAACATTGACATTGGCACACCACAGTAATATGAGATGTAAATTATCTTCATGGAATAAACATGAAAAAAAATTGAAACAAAACATAATAATAGAACAAATCTATGACATGTAAATGAAATACGATGGATGTTTTTTCTGTGATAAAAACTGCATGGGTGCTGATTTTTGGTGAGTTTTTTTTACATAGAATTTTTGTTTATTTTCAGTGTTGTTTTCATGAAGCTTCTGATTATTACAAGATAAGGCTAATATTTGTGTGAAGGACAATGTTTTTATAACAAATTGTTTTTAACACGTGAGACGCATATTGGTACCAGATGACGATGAGTCTATGAAAAAATTTAAGGATGAAACAATGAAAGGTAAATATTACAAGGAAGTAAATTAATTTAAATCTCTTTTGCTTAGATGTCCTGAGCTTAGGACTTGAAATGATGTTATCAGACGTCCTGGTATCCAAATTGAACTTTATAAGAACTCATTATCAGAATTTGATCAGATTGAATCATATCGAGATCTGAATTGACAGTAGGATGGGTACTGATGACTCATTTTGAGACTTTTAGATCCTATTTTCCAAAATTTAATGATAACGAGGAAAAATTAGGCCTTTTCTCGAAAAATTGAGAGGATGCAGGTAGGAAACAGTCATACCTTGGCGATGAACGTATCGTATCGCGTCTCAATGGTCCTTGACTTGTCTCAATCTCATTTTACTTCTTGATGGGACATATTTCAACTTCCTCAGATATCATGGTTTCTTTTATGAATATTGCCCCCTTCTAGAGATTCTTCATTTAGTCGAATTTCACCTGAACCCGTTCATAAGACGTTTTTTCAATGAGATCAAACTTAAGTCCCAGTAATTTCGTTCCAACATGTCAGAAGATCATCTGACTCTGGTTGATCCACAAAAAATCTCTTAGTTCATAGTGATTGTAATTTTTTCTTATTTAAAGTACAAAACCAAGACAAATTTCTCATAACAAAAAATAATCAACCTTCAAAAATCTTCAGTGATTCAAAACCGATCTGTTTCTTTGTAAGGTCCCTTCACTGCAAAGAAACCGCAAATTAAGTGCCAATTTCTATTATTTCACTACAGAAATAACAAAAAAAATTCTATTAAATCAAAGATAAATTTGATTATTTCTCACATTATTGTGAGATTTGTAATGCATTTCAGATCAAATTGTAAGACAAGAAGCTTTATTTACCGAATTTATTAGCACATTAAAGTTCATTCAAGTGCAAACTAATTTCAAAATCAAATTTTACCGACATTTCTCCTTTTTTTCTTCCATGTAACCTACAGTTAACAAAGAAATGGGATCGACTTGTCTTTTATTTCTTTTACTTTCACAGAGAAATGAATCCGTTATAAGGTGCTTCTTATTATCCTTGAACTACAATTGAACAGGAGCAATCTAATGCAATTTATTGTAATAATACAAATAAATATCGAAATCGGTCCATGTTTTGATGAACATTGTCAAATTTGCTTTTTTCGGCAAAACCTCAAATATGATTTTAAACAAAAAAAAATAAACGAAAAATCAAAGTGCCTTGTTTATCATATTAAGAAATGATGAAAAGATGCCGTAAATTTTCTTTTCTTTTAAACACTATTGTTTGCAGTGCAATTTCTATTGTTACTCGTAATAATATTTCTATTCTTCGGTAATAACTTTTTTGTTTGTATCTTCTTCGTCTTATTCTTTCACGTAATAAATATCGGATCAGATGATGTAATGCAATCATGACCACTCGTTTGGAATAGCTCAGTATTGCAAAAAAATGGATAATAATAGTGATGATAGAAGTTCTCGTATCACATATCATCGGCATACATACAATTACACTTTGACGACGACACAACAACAACAACAACAACGATGAGTTACACAGAGACTTAATGAAAAGTATTATTTAAAGAGGCGGCATAAATAAAAAGGAAAAATTTAATACTTTATTAAGATTTAAACAAGTGTGCAATTTTTTACATGAGATTATACTGAAAGATGTTTTATGGCAAAAAATATTATAAATACTAAAAAGAGAGGCAACATAACGAAGATAATAAGGTTGGGTTTGCTTCTGTGCAATATGCGATTCAATATATTTCAAGTGATAGACTTGATGTACTTGACCTTTAATTACACTGATCTTCTAAACACGTAACATGTATTGATTTCTTGATTAAGTGCACATTTTTCCAATTTACATCGTTCTTAGCACTCTTACTACCTAATTAATTAAGATTATTGTGTCCTTGTTTGGTATTATTATAAAATTAACGAGAACTCATTATTGACTTTAATTTAAGTGCACATGCTTTAAAAGTCGCTGTGAATTATGATGATTGATTACTTTCCAATTGAATCATGTGTATTTTGTATGTTAAAAACAAACTTTTAGTCACTACTGAACTAATAAATTAAAGTAAGGAATTAAAATTGTTCGATTCAACCCTCTTTTTGTTTTAGAGCAGGCGCTATGTCATTAATTTTTATTTTTTGTAAGGTTTAGTTAAAATAATTATCAAAACAACTTTCATGTTCAAGGAGTGTCAATGCAGCCGCCTTTTTGTCTCATATTTCAGAGAAATATTTGATTTTTTTTGTTGTATTTAACACTTTTATTAATGATCCAATATTGAAAAAGGTTTGTGCACGTTCCTTTGAATTCAAAAGTGATTTGGATTACTTTCAATATTAATTGACATCTAACTTTGTAATGTTTTTCTTTATATTATTTCAAGGATTCTAGTGTGGCTTGAGATGATTTTCAGGATTTATCAAATCAGGTTTATAGGCTGCAGTTTTAGTATCATTCAAGGTGATTTTACACCCGCTATAACGATCAGAGGGCCTTAGCTATTATCTTTTCATCTCAAGGAGTCGCCCTTCAACTCAAATTGGCCAAATTCATAGCCAAAGTAAGATATTAAGTTCGCCATACTTATAACTTCGCCATACATCCTCTTTCAGGTTTAAAACAGCGTTCTTTTGAAGTTCTACACTGATCATAGATGTACTTTTCAATATTGAAGCATTCATTCACGTAACAAGTTTTAACAAACCAATCAACAAACTGTGGCATAATTCAATTATACTTACCTCCAACAGTGATCTCTTCTCCCAGGGCATATCCCTCAGGTTCAAATGTCTGTTAAAAGAAGTCCTTAATATTAACTTAAAACCTAAAATTTATAAAAATAATACTTACAGTTCATCACTAAAACAGGATCAAATTCATCGTAGACATCTTGCCTATATCACCTGGCACCTAAACGTCTTGCTTTTTGTCTTCATGTTTTCTTTTATCATGGATACATTTCTTATAAAAAATCATTGTCCATGAAGAGGTCAATCGAAATAAATCAAAGATTCTTTTTTTTCTTAGTCCATGATTTTCTACGAAGGAATAATATAAATGATTTTTTTCTTCTATTTTGCACCATATAAATGTATTTTTGTGACAAAAGCTATTCATTGTCATGCATTCGATATGGTCGGTAAAATGACAAAAACTATTTTTTTTGTTTAACGCCACCTTTTCTTGCATTTTTTGATTTTTATATTGAATAGTTTTTGCTCACTGTATTGTGTTTTTTGAGTTTGCATCTGGCAAATTTGAAATTAATGACAAATTCATGAACTTGCTTCGTTATTGTGCTCGAAAGGTGCTGTATTTAAAATTAAATTTAAAATTAATAATAATAAAGATTTGTACATAGAAAATGTCTATGATAAATGTAATGAGAGTCCCCATGGAGTGTCTCTAGTCGTTAATTTAAAATAAAACCGCACGACTGAAGGAGTGATCATTGAAATGACATAGCAATTGTCAATAAAATGTTAAATTTAGAAAGTCGTTACCAAAAAAATCAATTTTACCGATTAAATATTTGAAATGGATTTTTTCGGAACAAAAGGCGCCATGTCATTGTTTAATCTGTGGCACGCATCATCATCCTACTTTGCACCTTTTCACTTTTAGATACACATTTTTGTGTGCTGTTTATCGAACAAACAAATCTTAAGCTTTCTACCTCTTTTTTTTGTGGAGTACGTACTAAAACAATAACAATCCTTTGAGTGAAATCTGTCTAAAAATATCACATTTCACTCATTCTCTTTAATTTGCAGTAGTTTACAAAAATACATATTTTTTGTAAGTCACCTGAGCAAATCAAAAAATTACATCTCAAACACCAAAATATGGAACATTTGACAAACAGCATTAAACATAAAAACCCTTTTTTCGTTATTGTTCATATTCAAACATGAAAAAAGTCATATAGATTTGAGACAGATTGCAAAATTAGATACTTTCATCCGAGTTAAAACCATATTTTTACCTTTAAACAGGATGAAAAAAAATATGTATTGAATTTCAAAACACTATTACGCAGGTCGATTATTGCCCTTAAAAATGTGTTTGAATACAATTCATTACCAAAAATATCACCTGCAAAAATTTAATGTCTCATAAATAAGAACTAGACCAACCCTTTTTTATTTGAGTTTCATATATTTTTTTTTTTGAAATCCTTTTACTCAAAGATTGCAAGAGATTTATTTCTCTTTCAATTCACCTTTTCAAAAAATTTATACAGATGATCGTTTGAAATTTAAAAAAAAAATTTGCCTTTATTACTTTTTGCTTGCTTTTTAGCTTGCATTGTTCATCATTTTAATAACAGGTATAAAGTTAAAAATATATATTTTTTTCTAGTTCACGTTAAATTTTTCTATAGATTTTGATATATAGGAGTAAATAAGTATGGAACTTTAAATGCCTTTTCAATACTGATAAATAAAATATATTTGTTTGAATACACGTGAATTTTTCTGTATTTGAATAAAATACAATATAAAATCAAATGAAAAAAAGGGTTGCAATTTGGCACAAACACACATTGAAAGACATATGCGAGCCAAATATAACATTAATGAATAGAAAAAAAGATCAAAAAGTAAAAACCGCAGGTGCAAATGTGTGATGAAAAGAATTTTATATGTAGAAGTGAATTGATTTTGGGTTTAAGAGCATGGATCAATGTAAATAATGTTTAAAGTAATCAAAAAGTAAAGTCTGAATTATCGATTTGAATTTAAATTTGATCAGTGAAGCTACAAAACATCCAACCTCAGCCTTCATCAGTAAGACGAGAATCGATCAATGAGGCTAAAAAACATCAGTCTTCATCAGTAAGACGAGAGTCGATCAATGAAGCTACAAAACTTCCAACTTCAGTCTTCATCAGTAAGACGACAATCGATCAATGAAGCTACAAAACATCAAACATCAGTCTTCATCAGTAAGACGAAAGTCGATCAATGAAGCTGCAAAACATCCAACCTCAGAATTTATCAGTAAGACGAGAGTCGATCAATGAAGCTACAAAACATCCAACTTCAGTCTTCATCAGTAAGACCAGAATCGACCAATGAAGCTGCAAAACATCCAACCTCTGTCTTCATCAGTAAGACGAGAATCGATCAGTGTAACGCCATATTTAAGACATTCTCTATTTCAGACTTCAAAGCAAATTCTTCCAAAGAAATCAAAAGTGAAATCGAATTTCTTTTAACTTCGCTTCTTCGCTTTTATACAAACAAGTATTGTTGACATAACTATGCAAGATGATGTATCCTAACCTTACGTAAAAAAATATTGAACAAAGAATTCGGATTACGCAAAAAAAAATAATATTTGAAAAAGAAAAAAAATGTTAAATAGAATTAAAGAACCCTTTTATTTAACTGAAGTTTATTCTTCAAACATATAGAAATAAAGAAAAAAAACGTTTTCTATAATAAAAAGATTTCACTTTTCTTAACTTGAAATCTTTGGCGCGTAAGTAAATAACAATATGATGTCCCTTTTATATGTTTAGAGGAATTTTTTTTTGCCAATGCTCATGTTTACATTTGAGTTTTAAAGCAAAAAATACGTTTAAAAAACTTTTTTTTATGTTTAAAATAATAATAATAAAATAATTTCAACTTTAGACGAACCTACGATCTTAAAATTCATAGAAGTGAGAGAAAAAAGAAAAGAAAAAAACATAAAAATTTATACTAATGATCAATTTATGCTGTGGCGCTCATAAGATTTCAAAAAGAAAAATGTCTTGTGGACAGATGTCCCTTTCAATATCATTATACAATAACAATAATCATATTCATTTGTAAGTTAAAACGTATTTAAAAGTAGTTGCAACCTGTTTTTATTCAATTCATGCATGCAAAATTATATGGAACGTAAGAAAAATACTTGCTGCTGTGCCCAAACTTGAAAAACACAAAAAAGGTGCTTGAAATGAATAATAGAGAAAAAAAAACAAAACAAGAGACACACAATAACAATATAATAGAATTTTAGCACCTATTGTGAATATTTTTTTGAACAGATTTTTTACTCTGAAATCGTATTTGACACAAAGTAATTTTTGTCGCTAATTTAAACAAAGGCATGACTAACATTGAATAAGACTAAGACCATAAAGTTCAGAATGTTTCGTAAAAAACTAAACAAATTTTATGTCTTTTTGCCTTAATTCAATTAAAATTTTGTGTGTCACTTGGTTACAATTTCAAAGTAAACTGAAATTCAATTCAAAAACCATTAAAATTCATTATGGGATGATATAACTTTGAAATTTCTCGAAACATATCTCACAAATTTTTCATTCAATCAATCAAATTGTATTTCATTTTAAATTTCAATTAAAGATGCATCTGGATAAAATCTTGATTAACATAACACCGGTTGATCTTAGATAAACATTGAAATTGAATTATTCAATATTTGAATAAAAAGAAACAAACAATAAATCGATATAAAAAATATCCTTCCGGCCCTTAAATTATTTTATTTTTTTTTGTGATCTACTGATCAATATTTGAGATGTTAAATACCTTGAAAATGAACTCATTTATTCAATTTTTTGAACAGGAAAAAAATATATCACGAGAGATCTTGTACTGCAGTTGAGAAGATCAATTGAATTTTAAACATAAATTTATTCACTGATGATTTTTTGTGTTTAAATATAAAAGGAAATAAAAATTCTTTTGAAAGTATTTAGAGCGCATATAATTTGAATATGATTTTTTTTGTTCATCTTAGTATTACGCTTGAATTAATTTTTTTATGTCTTTAATTTTAGGAATCTTCTAGTTATGGAAAGTTGAAATGAAATTCAAATTCGACTTTAACGATGATCACTCAACCCGTTTAGCTAAAGCTGAATCGAAGCTTGGATTTGTCTTAAGACAGTAATCGGAATTTCGGAATCCGAAAGTTCTTCTTTCATTATACTTCGCGTTCGTACGATCTGTGTTTGAGTATTGTAGTGTGATCTGGACGCTTCATTACCAACTTTTCAACACACAAATGGAGGAAGCTCAAAAAAGATTCCTGGTTGCTGTACTTCGTGATCATTTCAACCTTAACTACAAGCAGATGTGCCTGAAATTCAACCTACAATCGCTCTTCATTCGTCGTTCCATTGCTGAAGTTGTAGCTGTACATGACTTGCTCTCTGGCAAACTAGATTGTCCTGATGTTCTCGTCACATTAAAAACTTATTTGAAATCAATGTTTCACCAGTGGAACACTAGTAAATAAGGGGTTATTTTGGCTTACCATAAAAAAATCCTACAAAATCCTTTCAGCAACTCAACCAAAAGCCATGATCTCACTATTTCATATCCGATGTGAGTACAAATTAAATACTTACGTGTCGTTCTCACTCCAGAAACCCTAAAAATAAAAAGATATTAAATTTTATTACACAAACAAAAAAATTTATGGAATTGAACTTTTTATAGGTACATCAATAAACAGCAATAAACTTTGCACTGGTCAGTTAGTCAGTCATAACACTAAAAAAAATGAAACTTTCTTCATCTTCAACCTTCAACGTCAATAAATGATGAAGTGAACTGCTTCAAATTCATTAACCTTAAAAATAAAAAAAAAATAAAATTGGAATTTGGGAGAGCAATAAAAAAAAAATATGCAGTCTGATGAACAAAAATAATAATAAAAATATCACATATCAGTCAATGATGGACAATCGTTAATGTCAAAGGGTACATATTGACTTCATGTATGTATGATGATGATGATAACACACAAAATAATAAAAATAAAAAGAATTAAGTTTTTGTTTAAAAAGAAAAATTACAAAAAAAGAGAGAGAAAGTTTTTTTTTTGTGTGATTTATGCATCAAAATTGACATGGGATATGTTTTGCTTGACCTATTTCTGTGTATGTTCATTCGTGATTTTTTTTCCTTCTCCTTAATTTAATTTTTAAAAAAATGTATTCTTAACACAATCTAATTATAACTTTTTCGATATTGATCAACTGAATTTAATGATGAAATAGCTCCTGCTGCTAATAATATCATCATTTTTCTCAATTTGATTAACTAATCAAAATATTTGCTTATATCATCACCATTATCATGATATATTATTTAAACGCCTACTTAGTTATAAATAAATAATATTATTATTAATGTGTTTTGAGTATTATAAGATGCATTTCTGGTCTTTTATTTTTATGTAAGTAAGAAATTTTGCTTATAACAGTGAAATACGATCACAGCAGGATTCTATATTAAAGTTTTTTTTTTGACCTGTGCAATATCTGAAGAGAAGGATTTTTTTTCTTCAGATGTTGTAATGAGTTGAATTTAGAATAGAATAAACACACATTAAAATGAAAACTGAAATTTTAACTTACCTTGACTTCAAGGGAGTTGGAAAGTATTTTGTAGTATGTGGAGCTAAGCAAGAAACCGATATGAGCTGAATTGCATTCAAGTCGAAGAATTGTTTCAGAATTGTTCATTTTCATGACTTGGAAAAGTCGAAGTTGCTGATAACTCAAAA
Source organism: Culicoides sonorensis (assembly GCA_900002565.1). Lineage (NCBI taxonomy): Eukaryota > Metazoa > Arthropoda > Insecta > Diptera > Ceratopogonidae > Culicoides > Culicoides sonorensis. The sequence continues at coordinate 15,747 of LN483655.1, read as the reverse complement.
TTTTTCTCCTCACTGGCTTTGAAGAGATGTCCTTGAAGTCTTAGTTCAATATTTGTCATCAGGCCCAGCCAGGGACGGATTGAAAATTATTAACAGCCCTGGCATTCTGTATGATTTTCTTTAAAATTTACACTAAACTTAATTTTTACAAGATGATCGACTGTGGTTCTACTGGAATTTGGCAGACTGCTCGTATGGCCCATCCACCACTGGGCCCAGTAGCAAGGGTGCCATTTTTTGTCTTCATGTGTAAACTTATTTTAGTATTAATTTCACATCATGTTGTCAATTCTGCCAAAATTCTAAATTGATCAAAAAAAAAATCTCTTTTCAATCAAAAAAATAATAGAAATATTATTCAATTCCAAATTAATCCTATAAATTCTCACATTGTTCTATGTCAAATAAGGTCCATTTCGCATTGAAATACTTCATTATTTACACAAAAATATAATGAAGAGAGAAAAAAAACTCTTTTCTTCTCAATTCAATTCAAATTCCATATTATTTAACATTTAGTCCTTCTTTTTCATTCTTTGATATCATGATGTGATTTGGGATCAATTTACAAAATAACAAGTGCAGACTGTTTCTTCACTACCACCCATGTTGCAAAGGATTCTTTTTTTCATTTTCATTTCTATATATTTTTTAGGACAAGACACGTTTTTTTATGATTATATTATTAAGATATTTAAAGAACAATTTGTATTAAAATACATTTATTGAAAAGCATTTAAAATCGTTTTTGTACATATTTTGTTTGTATTTTTAATAAAAATAAATATAAAAGTTCTTTCTCTAAATACACAGATGGTTTTGTGGAATGATAAATTGCTTCAATATGTTTTTAATTGGTTATGGTTAATTGTTGTTAATAGATTTTTAGTTTTCTATGTTAACATTTTATTTTTTTGAAATTTATTATGAGCTTCTGATTATAATAACTCATTGGAACTACATTTCAATTAACTGATATAAGCTCCACAGGCGAAATTGCGGTGAAATTTGGAACTAACATTACATATTTTTATGAATTCATTTCATTTTCATATCAAAACATAACCTTTTACGTTAAGGTCATTTTAAATAAAATAATTATAATTTCAAAATATTTTCCGTTACACAATTTTAATCGTAAGTTATTCATCAGCAGTTTACAGGAAGAAGCGATTCTTAACAGAAATAGTTTTAAATTTACATTTTTAATATTAATACCTTTGCTTTACTAAACTTAAATAGTAAAATTTATTCAAAGAATTTTAAAACTGATCTGAAATAACTTTTAAATAATGTTAATTATGGGAAAAGATCAGTTTCTTGAATCAACTTTTATTTTATTCTAATTTTTCAAAAAAACCCATACGATTCGAAGAAAGGAAATAAATATACATAAAAATTAACATAATAAAGTATAATTCATTATTCACAGTGTATAATATGAATTAAATTGTAACAATAACGACATATTTAAAATCAATTCAATTTTTTAAACTTGATTCAGTATCACGTGTTTCCTTACATGTGAAGACATAGTGTGTTTGATCTTAAAAAGCTAATTTAATCGTAATAGGAACATGTCAATATGAACTTATTTTGTCGTGAACTTTGATTGAAGATTTAATTTTTTATGTCTGTCAATCGTTTTGGTGCTTTGCATCGATGTTATTCTTTTAGGACATAATTATTATTCCAAATCAAATTTCAATTATAAGAAAGATCAGAAAATCGGAATTGTCCTGCTCCAAGGCACGAAAATGGTATGGTAATACACACTTTAAGCTCTGTGACTTGGTTCACAAGGATTAGGAACTGTCGAGTGTTATCAGCTGTTATCAAGGTCAGTTGTTGATCCAGGGTGACTCTTAGCTCTTTCGGAGCTAGATCTGGCTCTTTTTTTAATTTTTTGGCTCCCAACATAGTTCAATTTTGGTTCTTCGCCTTTAATTTTTTGTTCAATGAAATTGTGGCTTTTAATTACATAAAATTTCCTGGATCGAAACTACTTCAGCGACGAAATTTTGGGCATAAGTGTACAAATATCAAGATGCAGCAGGAAACAATTCATTAAGCGATCTGGCGACATTTGTCCTTGATCTTTTATAACTTCCCCACTCCAACTCAGATGTTGAACGAATATTTAGTCAAATGAATTTGATCAAAAATCGTTTGACTAACCGAATGTCGATTAAAACACTCAAGGCAATTTTGTACATTAGATATGGTTTGAAGATGTGTGAGATTTGTTGTAATGATTACAAACTGACTGAAGATATTCTGAAACACATTAGATCAAATGAGTCATATGTGTCAAAGGAAACTGGAGAAGATGAATTACAATTGGATTACAATTGAAAAAATGAATAAATTTTTATTTGAACATATTTTAGCTTCCATTTAGCTCTTTTTTGAGGAAAATTTAGCTCCATACAAAAATGAGAGTTGGTCACCCTGTATTGATCAAGTCGTTCACTTCGTTTCGAGACATCATCGTTGATAAACCATTCTTAGATCTGACGAGTCCTTACTTATAAAGATAAAATTTCGCGTTCTGAAAACCTTTGTCTATATTTTTCTTGCTCATTGTTGTATAAAAAATAATAATCTTGAATTTAATCTCATAGTTCATGATAAAGATATCAATTTATTGCAAAATCATAGTTGACAGACCACACTCATACAATAAACCTCAAATTATCTGTTAATCTGCGACGATCATATCTCTCAAATTGGTGCCAAAATCCAAATCAACACAAAACATTGTCCAAAAAAAAAATTTAGATGTTAAAATAATAATTTAATGTCATGTCATAAAATAACTTGATTCAATCATTTTATTTTCTTAAAAAAATAAAATAAGAGTAATAAATTGAGACCACATACGAGTACGAATTGCACCTTGTCCTATATATTTCTTGCATTTTGATGATATTCGAAGAAGATTTTATTTATTTTTATTTTTTTATACATTTTTTGCAATCATCACATTGTTCTTGCATTTCATAGACATTTGAAAGAAAAATTTCAAGGAATTTTTTGAAAAAAATCTTAAGATCACAAAATTTATCAGAAATCAGATGATTTTTTACTTTTCTTAACAAAATTTAAGATATCAATGCATTGAAATATTGCACAATTGAATAGATTTCTATGTTATGTTTTTCTTAAAAAGAAGAAGAAATATAATGATGATAAATGAAAGCAAGTGTAAAAAAATAATATAATAGTGAGTTATTGGTATTGTTATAGATATTTGCAATCATTTTAGGATGTCTCTTCTTTAAAAAAATTTAAAAATCGTGTTTTGAAATGATTTATTTAAAAAAAAAATGTTTAAGGGCATCCTATTTGTTTTCTTTGACATTAAACATTTTTTATGAAGAATTCCTCAGTATTAGTTTTAAAAAAAAATTAAAAATAATAATAATAATAAAAAACCTTGTTAAAAAAATGAAATTCAGAGGCAAAAACTAAACTGAAGAATCATGTTAAGAAAACAAATCGCAAAAAAAAGGGAATTTTGTATTGTAAAAATATTATTTTAAAGCAGACAAAAGTGTTTTTAGAATAAATATTTAGTTGAAATGTTTGCAATTCACGCCTTCTGTGCTTACAATGAAAACTCTGGACACAATGATTTCATTTCATTTTCATGGAATTTATCATCGAATCGATATCAGTTTACATTGCAAAAGATAACAAAAAAAAATTATGCATTAGGATATTTAAATAAAACGCGCAATTGCTAGACTAGACTAAATGGCATCAATATGTAAAAAAAAATTTATGTGACTTGAAATTGATTAGAATTGTAAGTTGACATGAAATTGAATGCATTTCTGTGTTGATTTTATTGTAATAAAAAAAAAATTTACCGATAGTTTAAATATCTTTGATAACATTTACAATGCGATTGATTCATCGGAATTTATTAATACGTAATATGAGCAGTGATGGAATCACGTGTTTGAGAAAATGTTAATTTTGTGTAAAAATGTTCGCTTGGTTCAGGGGAAATCGGTTTTTATGGGGGCCCTGCAATTCAAAATTTAAATATCTCGTTCCACTTGGATAAAATACAGGAATTAGGATTTCGAATCTTCCACTGTAAGTTGCTCAAACGCTTTTTCACACCCTCAGAAGGACTCCATTAATGAGGTTGGCACTAGCAAGGGTTTTGTAAAGTTCAATTTTCAACGCATTTTCTTAACCTTTCGAAAAATTAAAAGTATTTTGGTCAAATACAATGAATTTACCACTATGGGGTACAGCGAGATGGTCCGCAGGCTATTTTTAACTTTAATCGCACCAAAAACTCCCTTAACCTTGAAAAAAAAGTGCACATACCTGTCTCATTAAGAAACAGTGTAAAAATATACACGTTTATCCTTTAAATTCAACATTTAACATTCAACAATATATCAAGTGGAAAAATAAATTCATAAAATCACGTTGAATGAATACATTTTTCTTTTTTTATATTTTTAATGTCTATTATCATTATTTTGAATATAATAACACACAAAAAGTGACTTAACAAGGTTAAAATCTCACGTTTATGATTCAATAATATCTGTTTGATAGTCAATTCGAATGACAACATTTCTAATACCTGAAGTGACGGATTTAAATATTATTATTTTTTTCTCATAATAAAAAAATGTAAATAAAATTTGTTGCCTTTTGTTTTTTTGGGTATTTCCTTTAGCATGGAATCTAGGAGACATCTGAACTTTGAATATTATTTTTTTCCCTTACCGATTTTATTTTTATTTTTTTTTTGAATCCGAATAGAAAAATAATATTTACTCATTAACTGCAATCGGCACAAGAAATAATTTTCTGCTCAGTATTAACATGCAGAGAGAATATTTAATGAATTGTGAAAATGGAATAAGAAGAAAGAAACAATAGCAAAAAGGCGCCTCTTATGGTGTGGGAATTTCAAAGGTAAAAACAATACAATGATATTTGAATAACAATGCAAAAAAGTGAGAATTGTGACAATGATGATTGTTTTAACAGATTTATTTTTAATTTTTTTGTAAACAGCTTATAGGGAAATACCTATTAGATATGGTGTATTAAATAATAAAAAAAATCAATATTTCGAGACAGACATTTTGACGCCAGATGCGGAAACGAAAAATTTAAGTTTTTTTGGGTTAATACGTCAAATTAATAAAAAAAAAAAATATTTAACACCTGGACGATTTGGAGTTAGAAGAAAAAATTCTTATAAGATCTTTGAAGGAAGAAAAAGGAGTTCAAATATATAAGGCAATATTATTTTTTTTCTTCTTCTTCGTTAAATTTCATCTCATAAGGACTGAGTTCGATTCTGATTCAGTTAAATTTGCATACTGATTTTTGTTTGAGGACGTTTTTCTTAATTGAAGCCTTTATTCGTGTGAAGAATCTTGAAGCCAAATTTATCATACTTACTTGAGGTGCTCTGGCATTTCATCTACACTATCATCATGAGCTTTTCACGTAGGTCCAGGTCATTGTTTATACGCTTTATCGTCCTCAGCTGTTATTCTGTCATCTTAGAAGGTTGCTGTGTTTATGTGACATTTTATTTTTAAAGATTCATGAAGCGAGAATTAAATTCCTTACCTTATGATTTATGGTCCACTGCATTATCGATTAGTACTCTAGCTAGATTCAGTATGATTGGCTCTTCAATTCTTTCTATGATTCTTTGAAATGAAATCTCTGACTATGATCATTCAATGCGATACTAAGATTAAGAACACTTCATTTCAACATAATCAGATTAACGATCACTCGTTAATCTTATTTCAAGCTCACTATTATAATTGATCAAAGTTTTGATCTCATTCTTAGTTAATTCACCAAAAATTTATCAAACAAAACCTTTTATTACAGAAAATTTATCATATTTTATAACACATACAATAAATTATTATCGTTTGATCTATCATCACATCATGTATTATCATGATTATAAAATGAAAAGACATTTTTTTTGTTTGTATCTTTGATATCCATGAACAGAACACATTTCATCATAATAATATAAAATATTAAAAATAATAATAAAAAGAAAAGACATGATTTTGTTAAAAATAAAAATCAAAAAAATAAATATGATTCCATTGTCAAAAAATCTAAAATTCTATTATTTTTACTATGAGCGATGCTCTGAACACACACACTAAACAAAATGCATTACAAAGAACTTCCAAGAACAGCATATAATACTTCTTGCATTTTTTTAATAAATTCTTTAACAGCAATCTGCTAGCGTACACTACAAAAAAAAATAAATAATAAAATAAATTATTGAAGAATGAAAATTTTTGTAACAATTGTAACATTTATATTCTCTATTCATCTACATAAAAAGGTGCAATCTATTGAAATTATACATAGATTGGATAATATGCGTATGTGTGCATTGTGATGATGAACAATAATTTAAACTAATATAAACAGGTGAATACACTGACATATGTGATGTGATATGATGTGTGTGTGCTATATTAGTTTTTTTCTATTGTACTTTAATATTTTTCTTCATCATATGTGAATGTGTTTGAATACGATACGATTCTTTGTGTCTTGTGCTATTATTGTTAATTTTTTTGTTGAAATTTTGTATGTTTTTGTGTTTGAAATGTAACATGTGCAGTTAATTTTTATGAATGTAATGCACCGTGATCAATATATTTATGTAAGAAATCGTAACTACTGTAATAAATTTTTAGAAAAACGATCATAATGACATTTATTTGGCCAACTGCAATATCATGTCATACTTTTATTGTGGTTTTATCTATTATATTTGATATGTCAGATGTCTCTTGATATTAAATGCTTTGTATTTGATTTTTTGTACAATTTTTTGTTAAGACAACTCGTATCTTGTCTTGGCTTGAATTGAACTGTGAAGGCATTTTTCTGGCCTTTGTAAATCTAATTTCTTATTCTTAGAGCTTTGACGGTCTTTTACTTATTCCGATATCGAGCCTGAGGATACTGGTTTTTGGCGTTAAAGCCAACAGGTGAGCTCATCCTTATTATTAACAATCAGTCTCTTCCTAGCTAGTGCTACTCCAAGCAATATCTATCTTTATCTGACCTCTAACTTTAGTTGAGTAGCCGGAAAAATAACATAGAGGTCTAACGTTTTATTGTCACATCGATGATCTGCTACTATTAAGATGGAAGTCCACCGTGCCAATCACTTCACGATACAATCCTCTAAGTGAAGCTTTATGTTCGATTTGTTCCAAGTAAGTAGTTTTTAATGAAGCCTTAATTCTCGTGGCGAATTTTGAAGCCAAATTTATCATACTTACCTTGCTTTTATTCAACCAAACCCTAAATTCTCACTACTAACCTGATTTTGACTTGACTTAAATCCCAATTTCCTTTGATTTAACCACGACATTTAACGACAGTTATTGACACTTTTATGAACTGGTGTTAAGGAATTTTGTTTTGCCACTACAAAATATCTGTAAATGAAAAACAAATATGTTTTTAATTAAAATGTGATTAAATATGCAATATAATAAAAAAAAATTACTTAACAAACATGACAACAACATCACAAGTTGCATATAGTAGTAGTAAATATAGTTTAGTTAATGAATGAATGGATACTATCTTTTACGATTTATTTATTTTATAAAATGAAAAATTCCCTCAAGCATACTTTTACACTATCGTTTTAAATGTAGTTTATAGTAAGACTTTTAATACAAGATTAAGATTAATTCATGTCTCATTGAAAAATGCCTTTAGCCAATAAACAGAGATAATTTAAAATTGTAATGGATAAATCTGTGTAAAACATCACATTTTTTTTAATCACAATTTTTGTATGTGAAAAATGTAGGCGCCATGTGTAATTAGTTATTGTCATGATGGTTGACGAGACTCATAATCCATGTGAGATACTAAGAGGGAAAATTTCAGAAGTCTTCAATCAAATGAAAATGGAATAGAATGTAAAACTCTGATTGAAAACTCGTTTCTAATTGATTAAAATAAAAATATTGTTAAAAATTACTTACATGGCTACTTTTAACAATCTGCTTTTTATCTTAATAAAAAATATTACCATTTGATTTTGTTTTAATCCAATATTTTTTACTACCATTCAAACATAAACAAGAATTTCAGTGAATTGTAATGAAATTTCCATAAATAACATTATTCAAATAATCAAATTATTTCAGCTTTGGTGACAAGTTTGTCTGTTCAGATAATCAGGACAAATAATTCAATAACATAATTCCACACCCTGTGTGTGTGTGTATGTTAGATTTAAAAATTTAATCATATCTGACACAAAATAAACAATTTTTTTTTATTGTTGATAGATTTCTTCTGTGATATAAATTCAAGACTTAGTCACTTTTTAAGTAAATTTATTTCCAATGAATTTATTTGCATTTTTTTTAATCACCTTTACAACATTTTCTCCGTCTAGTGCATTGTCTGATTTTTAGTTGAACCATATATCGTTGCACCTTTTTTATTTAAATATTAACAGTTGTATTAATTGTTCTGAGTATTTCTGATTGGTTGGTTGGCACACGCGGATCTGAATGACTAATCTCCTCTGTCTGACTTGGTTGCAATAAACTACGTACTTAAGCATGAAAAAAAACGTAAACTTGTTTAGAATTTGTGAATTGAGTGTATATATGAAAATGTAATAATAATAATAAATGATGGAGTGACATATACTGCAATTTGATTACTCTGAACGAAAAAGAATAATTAAATGTAATATTTAATTTATGATTGAATATGACAGTATTGGGTCAGTAAACAGTATCAATAATATTTGGATCTTTTAAATAGAGAGAGAGAGAAAATGCAATTAAAAGTGAAAATGAGGTTCAAATGGGCTTACCATGAATCTCGAGGATTGGAATCTCTCTCTAGAACCCTGGAATCACATAAAATTTGATTAAGATGACAGATAGGCACAATGGGTCCGACTGATGGTCTGTAAGCAGATTTTTCTAGTCACCGTAAAAATCTCAATCTCAGCTGCTTTACCTGTGAATCCAGTTTTCCAATGCTCTCAATCCATATCCAGGTCACACATGCTAGAGGATAATCGTCATCCATTTGAACTTCCACTTACCCTAATGATCATAAGACAAAACAAAAAATTGATAAATTAACTTCAATTAAATGTCAATTGAATAATTTTTTTGTTATTAATGTAATGCTTATTTAAAGTAATTAATTTGAATATTAAAGAGCCTGATCAGACAAGCCACACCTTTCTTTACTTATTATAAATTTTTAACATATAAAATATTTTTCAAATTCAAGTTCCTATTGATTTTACACTCAATTGTAGTAGAGTAATAAAAAGTGTAATAATAATATCAAATGTAAATAGTAATAAAATTTCATTACTCTACTACTAAATATTTTGTAAAATTGATTATTGATACAAATCGATTGAATATAAAATAATTAATTAGAGCATATTTTGCTGTAAACGATTAACAAAATCATTTATTTTGAATAATTTTTTTATCCATGTAATGTCTTATATTGTCTTTTTTTTTGTAATTTCTTAGAGGAAAAAATTGGTTCAATGTAACAAAGTTACATGCATTTTAACACAATTTATTAGTTCTTTATTGTATTGAATTTCACATTAAAGTTTATAACCCTTAAAAATTAGAATAAACAATTTAATGTTTTTGTTTTGAACACTACAAAAAACAGTTTAACAGTATAATTTAATGAATAAAGTATTAAAATGCAACATTAAATTTGAATGCTTACATGAATGAGCTGGGTTTGAGATATGTGAAATGTAATCTTAGCTTTTGGGTCTCAGAAAATGATGAATTTTGAGTAACGCTGCAAAAGTGAAATTGGATTCGAGAGCGTGAAACCAGACTAGTAACTAAATTTGTTAGTTTAAACTTTAAAGTGACAGCTCACCAACTAAATTTTGATCTAACGTCAATTTTAAAGAAATGGTGTCTTTGATCTTACCCGGTTCACTAAGGAATTTTCAGTTTTTTCGCGGTCCTCTTGTGGCCAACTTTTAAACTAAAAAAATCAATAGTGGGAGCTCTTTGACAATTGTCAGCAATTTTTTTGTAATAGACGCCGCTAAAGTAAGTATTTTTATTTTTTTTTTTTATTAAATTGTTTGTTTTTCTTCAAAGAATGGGCCAATCACCGAAGAAGGTTGAAAAGCGGATTATTAGTGAGTAAAAAAAGTTATTAATATTATTTTGACCTTGAATGGTGCGTGATAAAAAATGATTGGGAATGGTTGTAAATGAAGAATGATTGTGAGTGAATGTTTGGTGGTTTTTAGGTGTATATTTAAAAAAAAAATGTTTTATTAAAATACAATAAAAGCTATAAAAACCAACGGAAATATTCAAAAAAATAAGTTCAATGATCATTTCTACAAAACAATGGCGCTGTTAGTCTCTTAAGAGACCGTTTAAATTACTGCCATCGCCCATACAAATTTCGCGATTTTATGGCAAATTGCGCATTTTGAGCGATAAAATTCTTAGTGGATGGTCTGCTCTGGCAATCAAGTTTGTGGCAGTAATTTCAAGCCACATTCGCAACTGAACTTAAATTTTTTATTTATCAGTGACCTCTAGTGAGCGAATCCTTAACTAAAATAGGTTTTAAAAAAAAACATCACTTCAAGAAGTATTTTTGCACTATGAAGCCATTAATTTTACCTCTTTTACATGAAAACAAAACAAACGAATACTAAATCTCATTTAAATCATAAATTAAAAACAATATCTAATACCTTAACTAAAATAACCACTTTATTATGACTTTTGTTTGTTGTTGTTGCTATTTTTTGTACATTAAACATTTTTTTACCAGTTAAACCGTGCCAACTGTCATGATACCACCTACACTTCATGTTCCAGTTGAAATGTGCAATCTTTTGCATTTAATCAAGTAAAATTAATAATCCTTGCAGCTAGAGTGACTTCTTATGTTATTTCTCGTATTTTGATTATTGTATAATCAAATCAAGTTAAAAAAATCATGAGATATGAAGTAAAAATTATCGTAACATATGAAATGTGTGTTAAAATCATCAAATTAATCATGTTTATTTCATTTTTTACTATGTCTGACGCACCTTTCAATGAAATTACAATGAAACTGGATTCCTGTTCTAGTTGCATGTAACCGGTTCACTGCTCAAAGGATACCTGATGATGTTAAAACCTGATTTGGTATGAAAAAAATTTATAAACATCGGAAGTGAATCCATTTCATTTACATACAAAAAAAGGATAATAATTGTGTATGAATAAGCGTTTTATTGTAATCTGCATATAAAATGAATTGCATTCATCAACCCCGATAAAAATTATATGCACATTAATGCATTTCAATTGTAAAATTAGAATAAATTTAAACCTGTCTGACACTTAACGAATCCGTCTCAATCCTTTTTTTTGTATTTGAAATGCAAATTTGAGAATGACAGTGTATAATTCTAGTATTTTTTTAAATATAAAGTCATACCTGGTTCATGATCGTTTATTATATTTTCTGTAGCAACTGAATTAATGTGGTTTGTCAAATGAATTAAATGTAAATTAAGGGATCTTCTCTATTTAAAAAAAAAAATTTCAAGTTTATTATTCATAATTTAAATTATGTTTAAATTTAAACACTTTTCTGTCTGATGAATCCTTTAATGCGCCATACATTCATTAGAATTTAATATTGATAACTCACATAATAGTTAGTAAAATATTGTAAAGTCGTCCATGTTGGAAAAGTCCCAACAAAATTCAGGAATTCGTTGGTATGTGTTGAAGGTTGATGCACAAATTGAGCTGCAAGTGCAATGTCAAACTTGTATTCGGATGTCCAATCATCATCTTCAGGTAACTCAAATTCAAGTGAAAATTCATATGAATATTGAGGCTCCAAACCACGAACATAATTAATGAAATACACATCCCTTTCATTCCATTTAAACTGATGATTTTCGTTGATTTCAGGTAAGAAACTCCATCCAACTAATTTAACTCCTGGTAACGGTGAAATATGCAGAGACATATGACTAGGACCAGATATCATGAAATAGTAATGTGATCTTCTATCAGAGAGAGTTTTTTTAGCTATCACATTCAATTCTGGAAGTTCTTTGAATTTAGGTGGCTCAACTGCAGGTAACCAAATACCATTATAAACATTTCCCGTATAATAAACATGATAATGAGGAATTCCACATAAAATCTGTTCTTTACATTTATTGGTCATGTCATAAGTGTCAGGTGAAGTATCTTTAATTAACGGTACACTATCCTTGATATACTTAATTCCATTACGATCATGAGGAAGTACATAAAATCCATTGTCTGTCTTATACAATTTTTGATTGTAGTCATAATTTCGTATTTGTGTGTGCCAAATATGAAATCGTTGAGGTGCAGTTGCTTCCTTATATGGAAATGATAAGGGAGTGAACAGTATTACAATGCATGTACAAAAGACCAGTTGCAAAAATGCAATACAGTAATTTCCGTATTTGAATAACGTCAAAGTTGGAGCCTGTAAGAAATTAAAAAAGTTAAAAAATGAGGAGAATGGCCTGAAATTTAGCTCACAATGAATTGAAGAGTCAAAACTACGAAGAGAGCTGTCACAATTCCGATCATGTATTCAGGATTCTGATCACCGGATGAATAATTTCGACCTGAAGTTGGAATGAGTGTTGATAAAAACATGTCAAACATATAAAAGTAGTACAGAATTGGGATAATTTGACCAATTATGTGAGCGTAGATCCATTTATTATCTGAAATGAGTTTAATTTCATATTAAATCACCTTTTAAAGACCAATTAAACTTACTTCTAGTATCCAATTTGAAAATCATGTTAATTGTAGTTGAAATGATGTAGAATACAAGGCTTATCATCATGATAAACGCTGATCTGATGTTCATGAGTGTGATCACCAGTAAAATGATCGCTAAAATTGTCGAGTATGCATTTAATTGTAATTGAACTACAAAATATTTGCTGATGTATTTCTGTCAAGATGAACAAGATTTTAAAAATGAATTAAATTACATTTCAAATATTCAAGTCGACTCACATTCTTTCTGAATTTCACATATGCACTTGATGTCATGGCAAAAATCAAGAAAATTTCCAAAAAATATATTCCAAATAAAAGCCACGTATTGCTGTACCATGTCATGGGTCTGTTCAATGTATCAAGGAGCCAAGCCATGAAAAATACGAATGCAATTCCAAGCCCAATACCCAAAAGTTGAATTGTGATCGCTTTCAAATATTCCACGAAAATTATTTTGTATGTCAATTCCTCATACACTTTGAAACGATAAATACTGATAAAAGCAATTAAAATTATCAGTCCAGCGACACAACAATTGATTGCTATTCCAACAGTTTGTGTGTAAAATATCAAAAATAATCCAAAAAAGTCATAAAATACATATTTTGTATGTGATTCACTTTCAATTGAATCCAACTCTGGTCTCGTGTCAAGTTCCTTTAATAATGCAATCATGTTGTCTCCCGTACTTTGCAATGATCCCATATCGATATTTGCTATTCCGTCATGTTTTGAATGGTACACATACCCATTTCGGATTTGAGCCATATCATATGCCGGTAAATTATCACCAATTTCTTTGCTAAACATAGAAAAGTCGGTATCTGATGGAATGAATCCATTTTGGTACATTTCTTCGCCAATTACAGTTGCAAATGGATTTGGAACGGCTTTGAAATAGGCATTCATGAGCCAAGGATGTTTTTTGCTTGTTTGGAATAGAAGTTCACGGCCACCGGGTCCAGCAACATCCAAATTTATAAGAAGTCTGTAAGAAGTTTATATTCTGAAATGAGAAGCTCTCGTCAAACAAAATGGCCTTACTTAATTTTATCAATATCCTCATAATTCGTAATGAAACTGTGAGCTCCTTGAAGTGAATTTTCCTCACATCCATTAAAGAGAAAGACAACGGTATGATTTAATGTCACATTTTTAGCCAATACACGTAACATTTCAAGCATAATTCCAACCATAGTTCCATCGTCACCAGCTCCCGGACTCATAGGAACAGCATCAAAATGGGAATTGATCAAAATCCAATTGTTATTATTGATTTTGCGATTACTTAGCTTTACAATTACATTTTGGACATTTTCATAGACGTTGATACTCGAATATTGTTGCCACAGTTCATGAAATGATCCAGAACCTTTTTGTACTTGAATTTCCAGATCTAATGATGGATCCATTTTATTTTTAATATCGGTTGCTGTTTTGACAAGATACTCGACTGTCAATATTTCATTGTTATCTGAGCCTGTAAACCGGGTGCTGATGTTAGTTGAGAGGAATTTAATGTGATTGTATGCATTTTCTCCAATGAACCTCGTGGGATATTTTGCCTTGAAGAAAAAAAACAATGAATTAGTATCACAAAATTTCTCTCTTTTTACCTCATCTTTGATCAACAACGATTTCGGCATCAGTGTCAAAGGTAACGAACTGACAAAGAAGAGTCCAATCAGAATTCCAATCAATAAAATTAATAACCAGACAGGAATTTGCCTATTTTTATTATTTGGATGTGATCTTGATACACTTATCATATACAAACTCATGTCAATATTTTTTTTGTGAGTACTGTTTTACTTGAAATAACGTTGAAGACTGAGAATAAAATTCCATATGAGATTAAAAATAGAAGGCATTCCTTCTCCTGATAACCTCACTATCATATCAGTTATGAGCAATAAAGTAATTGATGCTTATATTTTTTTATATTGATTGATAATTTTTTTTTTAATTTTAATCATTCTTTTCAATTATCATCATCAAAATATTATCATTTTAGAATCTAATCTAACGGGAGTTTCCTACAATGTCTTTTTTAATAAGTTTATTATTGCTGATTAGGGAGCACTGCTGATAAGAATTGTAAAATTATCATCACAGTTACGCATGGTATACAATTTTGATCAGCTGAAAACGGTGCTGCCAATTTTTTAGCGTGTTTATTGAAAATGCCGGAATTGTAGGCGATCATGCTGTCTGTCGAACTGTGTCAATTGATAGTGAAAATGAGAGAGTGAAAAAATTATAAAATTTGAATTCAAGAAAATTGATGGAGGCGCCATCCACAGTTTTAAAATCAATAATACAATTTTTTTTAAAAATAATTCATATAAAATAAGATTAAAAACATTCATGCTTTACCTTCTCATATCAGAAGTCAATACCCTTCGGCATTGATTATTATAATTATTATTTAATTTAAATATGAGCCATATCACATTTAAAAAATTAACCGATAAATACAAAGTGACTGCTATAATTGAACTTTATTCAATAAACTATACGTTCAAAATTGAATTATTTGACATAAAAACGCACTTATTTACCTTAAATACAAATAGACATTCATATAATAAATGGTGTTTGATGACATGAATTGCATGCGAGGCTGGTTTTCAGTGTATGACTCACTAAATTTTTTAACTATTTTTATTTACAGGCATTAGTCAATTTTGGGAAAAATAATCAAAAAATTTTAAGTGTAGTTTTAAAACTTTTATCGAGTCAATATTTTAGCTTATACTTGAAATTAACGGGAAATACAAAAAAAAAATAAAAGTTATTTTTTAAATACACACTTAATTTAACTTTGATACTTGTACAAAAATTTAAGCTAAAAACTGAATGA
>LN483656.1:0-196616 GCA_900002565.1 Culicoides sonorensis | reverse complement strand
AATTTTGAAGAAAAAAAAACGCTCAATTTTTTTCTCATACATTTCCTTTCGCCGTTCACCGTTCACGCAACATGAGAAGATTTTGGTGAGTTTTTTTTTATTTTAAATTTTATTTTAAACATGTTACAGATATTTCTTATACTAAAGTTAAACACTTTTGATAAATAAATAATTTATGAAGCAGCGAAAGTAATTGTGAACAAGTACTTTTACAGGCAGTGGATGTACGTAAAAAATAAACATAAAAAAAACAAAAGTTTGCAATAAGCGATTAATAAAAATGAAAACGTTTCCATACAAACAGAGTGATCACACCATAACAAAAAATGAAAAAATGCATTTATTGCACGGAATTTTAAACAGGTTTGGTGCATTTTTGCGCATAAATTTAAAGAAAATTAATTCACTATCAGTATTTTGGGTGAAAAAAAAAACAATCAAAAAATGCGACCTGAATGTTCATGTTCTGTTTTCACTTTTAACAGGCAAAAAAATATACTTTTTCACTTGTATGCTAAAAATCATCAAATTTGATGTTAATTTTTTGAAAAAAGTTATTAAAATATCAATTAATTTAAATATAACTTATTTATCGAAAATTAAAAACAAATAAATCACTGTTTTGCTTCCGTTAAATCGTAAAAAAAACCTTTCAAACATTCATGATGCAGCTCATAAAGTGCACAAATCTCATAATTCACTGCATGAAATTGAATTGAAACAATACAATGATTTGATTTAAAATAAAATAAATGTTACAGGAAAAAAAAAACAATAAATAGATCATAAATAATTGTTAAAGGAAGCAATTGTAAGTTTTTTTCTCTACATTTTTTTTTTATTTTAAATCAAAGGAAAATCTATTGATTTGTTTCTTTATTGTTTTCTGTTTTCATTTTCAATTCAATTCAATTGAATATGATATGAAAATGATCCGGGTAATAAATTTATCGCTTATTTTCTTTAAATGTCTTAACGGGTTAACGCTTTGTTAACAGTAACGTTGCTGTGACTTGGACAAGAGGTTACATGAAAAATATTTTAAAATGAATTTTGAAGTGAATTCACTTTTGAAGTTTAAAAGGGCTTCATTTCAAACAATTTTCAAGACTAGAAGGCATAAAAATACTTAAAAACAATAAGGTGATTGTTTTACAATAAATTTTTATAAGAATCCATGTAAAATAGCATCAAAATGCAAATCATATGCAAATTTGAGGGTAACAATCCCTTTAATTTTCAAATAATGAATTGAAATTGATATCGATTGAGTTGAAATGAATAGCTCAAGTTGACTAGAAGCAAAATGAATGCCCTTTGAGGTGTCGTTGTCGTGATTTGGCTTTCATTGAACTATTAATCGATTTTAGAGTGATGCTGTTTGTTAGAGGTCGTATTTTCTGTAATTTGGTATCGAGCATTTCATAAAACTTTGATCAAATTGAGGATTTTTAGGCTCATCATTGGCAAGTAAAGCTGTCAGTTTTTCAGAGTTTTTTTCTAGTTTAACGTTAAGGAGCTCGTCTCTGTTAGGATGCTGTTATATCATATAATTTTCCATTTCCAATCAATTTCACTGTCATTGCATGTGATGTTATCACACATTTAAACGGTTAAAACCTTGTCCATATTTGACAGATTATTTTACATCGAATACAAATAATTTAACGGTCGTCCATATCCGTTTCAACATTTGTTGTCTTTTTTTTGTTGTAATTATTATTAAATTGACATGCGTTTTACAGCCAGTCATTCATCAAAGGTAGTCAGGGTAATCATTATTCTAATCATGCTTCGATGATTTAAGCGATTCATATCTATTCTTTTTTAAGAAATAATTCTTTTGATGTCTTTAAAATGGAAAATTCTAACTGACAAAATGACAATTAAACCGTAAATTTCTTTTTAAAGCACAATGACATCCGGTTCATGATTTTGCACAAAATTAAAGTGCTCATTGCATTTGTAACGCCACCATTTCCTCTTGAATTGTCTTAAATTGCATCATAATACAATGAAATTTTTTAAAAAAAATAATAAAAAGAAGAAGAAATCAGTGTCAAGAACACACTCTTGATGATTCACCTGATTCAGCTATCCATATACGCACACAAGTAAGAAAAAAAAAAGTTATAAATTAAATTGAAAATAAAAATAAAAGAAGAAACTGCATTACACTACTTTCTACCTCGATTACTTGTATTCATGTACGCATCACTGCCACACACACATTTAATTTCATTTTTTTCTCTGTGTTTTAAACATATTACACATGATTTCATCAACGTATATTAATAATAATTGAGGTCATCTTTGTACAATCTCTTGTGTGTAGACAAACAAAAATCAAGTCATCGTATCAGGTTTATCCATGTGTATGATATATGAGTGAAATGAAGCAACTATGTCTAACTTTTTTTTTGTATTTTTTTTTGTATTATTATTTCTTTAATGAAATTATCAAATATATATGAAGAAAAAATATGCGAGAGTGAGAGACATCATACAAGAATTACTTGAATAGTAATTTGAAAGTAGCCGGTTGTCATGTCAATTATTTATTGTTGTTGTAATTGTAATTGTCGATTTACAACTACTCTACACACAAGTGAAACATTACTTTTATTTTGCACAGAAAAAAAGTGCCATTGATTCATTTTAATTTTCTTCTTCATTTTCGCTACAAATGAAATCAAGTCGCATAAATTAGTGTTATTAACAATTTATGTGTGTGTGTGTGAAACTGAAAACATGTAATCAAGTTTATTTTTAAGTGAAAAATATGACATTTCTGGTTCTGGTTGCTCTTATTTTTTGATCTTATGAACCGGAATTACAATTTTACTGTAAAAATGTAAAACAAGTTAAAAATAAAACAACACCAATATTGTGTTCAATAAAACATACTTTCGCTCCATATTAAGAAGCTATTGGTGATTTAAAATCATTTTTCTAACAAAAAATTTATACTTTTTTTGATGATAATGAAAACAAGTCTGCTGATTAGATGTAATTCTGTTGGGCGGAAGTCAAGTGATATTCACCCCATTTCCTATCATTTGTCTTAAAGCGTTTCTTTTGAACAAAAAAAAAGTAAAGCTAACGTATAATTAACTTTTTGATTAACTTTCAATATTTAATTTGATGTTTTTTTCTGTAAAACAATTTAATGTTGCTATTTTTTTGTTTTATTTATATTTGTATAGGACAAAGCAAGTCACTTTTTGAATGGTGCTTGAAATTAAAATTTCAATTCAAAACCACAAAAAAATTATGTAAAACAAAGTTAATTTAGATCAAATCCACTTGTTTCTCACACAAATACGAAAATAAATTCTAAGGTAAAAGGCGACGTTGATTTGTCTGGTTAAAATAACAACAACAAATTCAAACAAGATCTAGAAACCTTCATGCATAACACAGCTTAACAAAATAAAATCGATGTGCTTGCTTTGAAAAATCCCGAAACACGTCAAAAAGATTTTTCAATCCTGATTATTTTCCACTTTGAAATTTTAAAATTCACTGATTCGTGTTTGTTTTATGAAATAATGAAATTTGTATGGAAAAGAGCCATTTTCCCTTTAAGTTCAAATTATTACATATCAAAGTTTAAACTTTTCTGAAGTTAATTTTGTTCCAAAGTGTCAAGTAATTTATATCGTTGGAAAGAAGGCAAAAAGAGCTAACAGAAAATATAAATTTTATCATAATAAGCCCGCATAATATTCAATTTATATTAAATATGGTTCAAAAAATACAAAAAAATAAAGTATTTTTCCTTTTTTTTTAATTTTTAGCCTGAAAAAGCCCAATATAATTGGGCAAACTATATTAAAATTTATATTTTCTGTTAGCCTTTTTTGCCTTCTTTCCAACGATATAAATTACTTGACACTTTGGAACAAAATTAACTTCAGAAAAGTTTAAACTTTGATATGTAATAATTTGAACTTAAAGGGAAAATGGCTCTTTTCCATACAAATTTCATTATTTCATAAAACAAACACGAATCAGTGAATTTTAAAATTTCAAAGTGGAAAATAATCAGGTTTCAAAAATCTTTTTGACGTGTTTCGGGATTTCTCAAAGCAAGCACATTGATTTTATTTTGTTAAGCTGTGTAATGAACCTGTCGCTTTAATAAATTTTAAGTATGTTTGTGTTGCGTTTCAAGTAAGTTGATTTTTTTTACACATTTTTATGGTGCATTTACGTTAAAATACATATAATTCAAATCTAAACAAAGACTTTATGTACAAAAATATGTAGAAATAAGTCGTTGAATTCATTAAAAATTATTAGCTGTCTTGTATGAATTTTAAAAGTGAAACAACTTTGTTGTAGTAAAATATATTTGAGAGTGTATAAGTGAGTCAAGTAATACAGAAAATTCTTTCAACCATGACAATTTCATGGTAGTTTTTTTTTTGTTTTGACTTAATTGTAAATAGAAATGTTTTCTGGATCGAATTTTTTTAAATAATTTTATTTTGCGCTACTTATGCACCTTTAAAATGAGATTTTACGTTGGCTTATTTCTGGGAGAAGGTCAATCAAATCTACTTAGGAATTTATATTCTTAATTAACCGGTTCTACAAGTATTTCCTAGTCTTTGCCAGGTTAGAAATTAATTCTAGAAATGTAATTCCCTATTCAAGTCTCCAAAATTGATACAATAAGAACATGCTAGGCTAGAACAAGAAATCAACGAACTCGGTACCTTGAAGGTTTGTTGGAATGAAAGCGATGTCGAAGCTTATCTCTCCATGCTGGACTTGAAGTGTATTAATGCCATTTACTTGAACAAGAAAACTTCAGCTTGCCCCATTTATTTAAAATCCACAAATCAGTTCAATAAAAAAGATGCTGATTTCACCCCAGCAAGCACAGAGAGACTGAAACATGGTGCTTAAGTTCTCCATACAAAGATTCGAAATATAGGATGCCTGGTGAAGGTCGTAGAACGAGTCTAATTAGATAAGTATCGGTGCTCAGTTTCAGAAATCGAATTGAGAAAGAAATCGATCCAACAAGAGCTTTGGAAGAAAATCGGAATACGATTTGGTGTAGTTAAACAAGAGTTGGGATCAGCAACACAGGAAACACAGCCCGAGAGTGTTGCTTAAGTCCTTGAAATACCATATCACATAATCAAAAGATTTTCGATAATCATGATCGCCATTTCGTACAAACTTGCCTTGAATATCGGAAAATTTAGAAAATATCTTAAGGACACCAGAAACTTGTGGATTGAAGAACTGAATTGGCAGACATTGCATATAGTTCTTTAGTCACATTGTCTGAACTTTCCGAAGAAGTAGGTGAATCCACACATAAGGACTTCCGATTCACAAGAGCCCAAAGGAGCAGAAAGAACAACAGCATCAACATCGTACACGAATAGAGAAGAGTGGGAAAAACAATGATGAAGAAGAATGGGAGGCTAATAATGAACAAAACGATGATCAATTTCGTTTAAAATGTGGCCCACAGTGCGTCGTTACCAGGATACCGAACTATTAACTTATTTCTTTATTTGAATCAAAATTACTAAAATATCTTATTTGACAGCTTTTCTAACTTACAAATGAGATGGATTTGACCATAGCCGGTCAAATTTTATTTATTTTTCTTATATATTTTTATAAACTTCAACATAACCTTCAATGAAATCAAAATCATTTTAATTTAACAAATGAGACACAATATCAACAATAATTAAAAAAAAAATATTAAAAATAATAATTTCATTGCAAACCATCAGAAAAAAAAAACTTAAAACAACAATCTTTCAACATATTTCCTAATAATAATTAACATCAAACAACCTTCACACAGCATACATTACAATTGAATTTAGCATCTCACATAACAACAATAAGTCTAAAATAATTACATTTAAAAAAAAATGTGTTAAAATAATCAACTTACCTTTCTAAACCTCTTTAAATGAATTAAAGCACCATCACCATAAACGCTGTATTAAAATAATACAAATTCACACCGTTTCAAAACCAAAAAAATAATCCAATTTTAGTTGTGTGCTTCAAGATTTAGTTTAGTTTATATTTTTTTTGTGTGTGTATATTCGTGAGAGATGATGCTCTTGTGCCAATCTGTTGTTTTATTTATTATTACATTAAAAATTCATAAAATTATTTTTATTTTTAATCTGCCAATGCAATAAATTTATATTTTTTATTATATTTCAATATAATTTTATATGAATTTAATATTTTTGTTACAATAATAATGAATATTTAAACAATTTTTTTGTTTTTTTTTTTAATATGAATCAATGCAGTATGTAAACAGTTTTTTTTTATTTTTTATTATTATTATTAGCATAAAATACACACATTCAAAAAAAATAACACGAATTTTATACTCTTATTATTATTATTATTTTTTTATTTTAACACTTTTTTTTATCTCATATTACGATGATGGGATGAGATGCTGAGCAAATAAGGTATTTTGTTATATTTTTAAAGGTAAACTTTAAGTTTAATCTCTTGAAAGAATTTCGATTATGATCTTATGTTTTTTATGTTTATATAATACATAAAATCCATGAAAAGTTATTAAAGAAGCACAAGAATGTTGAAATTTAAAATGAATTTATTAATAAAAATTTCGTTTTTAATGTAAAATGTAATTTCATTCATATAAAAAGTTGTGCACCTTGTTTTTGTTGTATTTTATTTTATTTTTTTCTTTGAATTTAAAATGTAATTGTGAAATAATTTTACGATTAATTTGAGCACCAAAATACCATCAATTTATAATTTATTTATAAATTATTACACTACAAAAAAATGTCTCTTCATAACAATTTCCCATTCATGAGAAAATTTTTAATGTATTTCCATATTTTACTGGCAAATAATTGAAACACTTTTGCAAACTTTGTTTTATTATCAAAATAAATTGTTTGAATTAAAATTTCTTATTTAATTCACTTAAAAATGTTTTGAGAGTTTGAAAGATACACGTCCGATACAAGTGAAACCTAAAAAACGACTGGAACTATCATGTGAATGTTATTTTGAATTGATTCAACTTCAAATACAACAAAATTGTATGTATATATAAAATGAAAATGAATATAAAAAATAATAACATTTAGTTAAAGAAAACCAGTTTGTTAAGTTAAAGTAACACATCTATGCAGAGGATGGTGGAGTTACAATGAGAAAAATAGCATTTAAGTACGTTACGCAGGTTTATTCTCTCATTTCAATCAAATTCTCTTATTTCTCCTGTTGTATAATAATATTTTTTTTTTGTTTATTTATTTATTTTTTAATATTTTCTCTTTTATTCATATTTTATGCATTCATTACATTTCATTTCATTTGTGTATTGTTATCATTCATGTTTGTTTGTATGAAGCGGCTTCACCTGTATTTTTATTTTATTTTTTTTTTATTTTTGTATTCTTTGGTGTGGTTTTTTGTTATTATTTTTATTTTTCTGTTATAGACATAAATTTAACATGTGTATGTTAATTAATATAAATAGAGATAGATGTTCAGTTGGAAATAAAATTAAATGAAATAAAATAAACCGACAATACTAATGATGAATGCCCGTATTTGGTTTTTTTATTTGAAAAAGATATGAAACGATTGTTTAAGTGGAACAAAGTGTGATGATAAGAATTTTTACTTGAAAGTTTTTTTTCTGTGTTAAAAGTGAATTTATTGCGTGAATGATGAGTTTTACATTCGATTTGAATTTCAATTGACGAGCACGTGGAATGAGGATTTTTATCAATGGTTGGATGCCCATTAGGACGTATTTGCAAATTTCAGAAAGACTGTGAAAGGCCGTCTGATCTGAAATCGAAATAGATTACTGAAAAAGATTACGTGGGCAAAAAATGCATTTTGAATCGCCTCAGATTAATTTCGAGTCTGAAGATTTATATTAAAGGCGAAATTATGCATATTTAAATGAATTTTTTGTCCTCTCACACAGATTTCTAATTTATACAGGTTTAAAAAACTAGGTTTTGAAATGAAATTTGACTTTTAAATCTCTGGATAGAGGAAATCTTTTATTCAGTAGCAAATGAAACTTTGCTGTCCCCATTTCTTTGCCATTTGACTTGGGTGCACAGAAATCATTCATAATAAAACGTAACGCATATCATTTGAAATAATGTAATACAGAGACTGCCATCTGTCTGTAAACTCCTCTAACTTAACTTTAAATTTTGGTGTAGAACTTGTGAAATATACATGATTAAAGATTGGAAAGTAAAATTTCACCCTCCACAAAATTCAAATTATTGGTTTTGACTTTGACAGTTACGAAATTCATATCACTGGTGTTCAAAGAAGAAAAGCAGTGAAATTAAATTTTTAAAGGCACATGAGATCAGATTAGATTTGTAGGGTGGCTATTAATACTGCACTCAGGCCATCAGTCGGGCCTACTGTGCATTCTCGTTGTCATCATCCGAAGGACTTAGCTTTTATCCTGTCATCCCAAGTAGTCGCCACCTTTATTTAGCTTTTAACACAAATTGAGTAGCCGGAAAAAAGGACATTTGAGATTGTAAAGTTTAATGACCGGAGCGACAATCGAACTGCCAACCTTAAGATTGATAGTGATCAATGCATGTCATGTAAGTAAAAGATTTTTGACATTTTATGTAAATTAAGCTTCGCTCAGTGAAAAGTTGCACTTTAAATCGTCAGGAGATCGATCTTGTAGCTTCCGGTTCACATTTTTGTTAAAACATGGAAAAAACTTTAATTAAAATGTATCATTATAAATTTTATTTTAAATTTCCTTTAAATACCTAATTAAATTGAAAATAAATCACAAACATCATTCTTACAAAATGAAGTCATAATGTCTCCCAAAACATCACACATGTCTTTTTTCTTTTTAAAAGATGAAACGAATTTTCACTCCTTACAAATTTGTTAAAGGAAAAATTTAAAATAAAAGAATGTAAATCACATTTAACAACCCGTGACACATAATTTTTCGGCTCCTTACAAATAATATATTTTCACATTTGAGTTATTTTTAATAAAAATTTCATATTATTAAACATTAACGACGAGTGTCATCAAAAGGTGCAGACACACACACACTCAAAAAAAAAGTTGTTGGTATGTAAATTGATTTGTCATGATAAATTATGGTATCAATTTACAAGTCCATAAAATATGAGTAATTTTTATTTTAAATTTAAACAGATGAAGAAAGTGAAAGATGAAAGAATAACCGTTGATATGACTTTGGGTGACTTTTCAGTATATTTTTTGGTTTTTCTAGACATTCTGGCGCAGAAACACATGTCTGTGATGCCGCACTGTGATCAAATATCAAAATGTATTGTAATTTGATATGCGTTTTAAATGATAAAACTTAAATTTTTGTGTTGAAATTTTAACTGATATTTTAATTTAATTTAATTTTTAGCAGGATGGCACACTAATACTGTGAGACATTGTTAATCTCTCGTCATCTTGTATTTTCTTGTTATTTATCCTTACACCTATAAGCTTGTTGTTTGCAAAGTTGTTACTCTTATTAACAGATCTTATAATAATAATATGTATGTGTATAATTCCCCTTTTTAACTTACTTTACAAAGTTCTTCGCTTCTCTAAACTTCTATATTTGTATAATGAAAAGGATTAAAATAAAAAAAAAATGAATTTTGTGTGAAAAAGGTGTAAATGTGAAATTTATTTTGTGGTACATGTCTTTTTGTGGTGTATTATGACACAGATTTTTTCTTTTTTGTTTTGTAAATGCTCTTATATTTTGTGTTTATAAACTGACATCGATATCTTTTAAATGTTAACCAATGTTGAAAAAATAATCCAGGACAAATGAACTACGCAGAGATGATGATAAGCTGTTTATTTTAGACAATTTGTATACAACAGAATATTAATTGTTAAGAAAAACATTGAAATTCAAACTTTTAATACCTTATACATTTTTTTTATTGTAAAGAGGTGTCAAAGTATTTTCTCTTTTTCTTTGTATTAGGCAGGAACATTTTTATTGAAAATATTTCAGAAAATATCAGTTTGAGATGTTTTCAAAGCAAAATTGTCTCTATCTACTTACTTACTGTTAACATACAAACAAATCCAGAGGATTAAAGTAGAACAAAAATATTTGGAATATCAATTATGAGCCTCTTTTGTTTCAGCTTATCCTTTTTACCTCTCTCTTTTTATCAATAAAACTCTTAAAAGGCACAAAATTCATTCACAATGCAAAAAGTACAAAAAATTTCACATTTTTTTTTTTCTCTAAAATTTTGTCAATTTCTTATCTCATTATCATTAGTATTGAATAGAATTTGTTAACGATAATAACAGCGATTAGTCAAAAAGATGGACAATAATAACATTTTGTACCTGTTACTTGATCTGTGTCGTTATGTGTACTGGCAAATTTTTGTATATCGATATAATTTTAAAGCGGATTTGAATGTTTATTTTAAATAAAAAGATCATAAATTATGTTTGTGTGGTAAATTTTAATGTTGTTTTCTTTTTTTATATTTCTTTTAATTTTCGCCTGAATTTGAAATTGAAGTGAAAAAGTGCGTTTTTGTTTTTAAATTTTCAATGCAATTATTGTGCAAATGAAATTTTGGATGGTCACACAGTCATTTTTGAAACAAAAGGAATTTAAAACATGATTTTTATGAATATTGAGTTGAAATTTATAGTCATTAAAAAAACCCGTTTGGCCTCTTATCTGTGAGGTCTGTCGAGATCTGACTTGAAACAAAAAGTAATTAAAATTTCAAAAAATTGGGTTCAGAAAGCGTTTAAATGTGAAATTTCTGACATGGATCAACTTTTTTCCTCCTAAAAAGTCTCCAAATTACTTGGAAACGGGACTTGAAAGTCCAAAAAGCGTTTCAAGGATGAGAGATTTGCATTAAAAATTCCATTAAATTGAAGAATTTTTTTTAATTTTACATTTCATTTAATATCCTTGTATTTTCATTTCATACATTTGATTCGAAATATAAATAATTTATTTTTTTGATCTTCATTCCGTTACAATCCTTAAAATTATTTTAAAAAAATATAATTTAAAAAAAAGTAATATAACGGATCCCTTTTCTTTTTGAAAGTAACAATCTTTTAAATACGCTTCCTTTTCGCTCAATTTTTGTTTGATGTGGTTTTTTCGTTATTTCTTTTTTATTTTATTATGATTATCACAAATTTATCCAATTTATATTTGTAAAATAAAAAGTTTCTAAAGGTAAAAAGAAACATTTGTATTAAGTAATCATGACATGGCGCAAAAGTTTTATGAATTTGAATTTCTTTTTAACTTTTTTTTTCCTTTCTTTTATGAAACCTGATGATGATTATTCGAAATTTATATGCGTATTTTTTTGGGTTGTGAGGGAGGATACTGTTTGTGGTGCACCACTGCTTGGATCTCACAAGGAGAAGGATATTCACAGTGGGATGGCGATTTCTTGTTACTTTTCCTTTGATGTTGATTGAATTTATGCCGATTTACTATTTGGATTACTAATTGTAAGGAACTCATTGAATTTAATGTCAAATATTTTTAATTTTAATAACAAAAATGACAGAACAAGGTCAGAAACGTGTGTTTTTCTTATTAAAAATCATTGAAGCTGTACATTTATAACTAAAATTTCATTTAAATTCATAAATAATTCAAATTTTTATTCTTTTAGGTTACATGCCTAATTTGTATGATAATCCACATCATCGGATTCAGTCACATTGAAGAACCTCTACCCCATGAACTTGTTTTCTGTGGCACATATTTTGCATTTTTATTGATTTCAATTCTTGGTATCATTGGATTCATCCTCAATTATCCGTCAACTGTGTTAAATGAAGCCATTATCACTTTTATTGGATTTTTAATGTATTTAATTGTTTCATATTTATCAATGTATAATGCGGAACATGATCTTCACTTGCAATATCTCACTGATAAAGAGGAAGCTGAGCATTTTTTCTTTAAAATGTCACGAATGCAAAGTATTGCATCAGTTACTGGAACGTATTTGTATCTTATGCATTTTGTATTGTGTCTTGATTTGTTGATGATCACAAAACCAATGGAAATTGATTCAGAGCCAGGAGTGAGTGAAGCAAGAGGAGAAATTACGAAACCATTTGCGAAGGCTGATGAACGAGCTGCATGTGCTCCATTGGATTTAGACCTGAAATTGCCTGTTTGGTATGAAAAGTTGCTTTTCTTTAAAAAAGATGAATGAAATAATTTACAATTTAATGATGTATCGTAAAATCACTAACTACTTTTTTTTTTACTTTTCAATTTAAAGGGAGCAAATTCTTACTCTTATAATGATAACCATAAAACAAATGTTTTTCTTCTCATTTAATGGAATTGAATTGAAATTTTAAAGAAAAATTTAATGAAATTAATAAGACTTTGAGTATGCAATTATTTTCCATTCTGATGATTAATGTTATTAATTTTTATGTTTATGATTACGAATTACATTATTTAAGATTCATTTCAAACGTTCCTCGTTTAATTTTATATCAAGTTTTGTTATGTTTTTGCGATACGAGTGTTTTTTTGTAAGTTGCAGTTAAAAATAATGTTACAATAAGAGGCGAATTCAAAATAATTTAAACGATTTACTGGCAGTAGCCAATAAGCCATTGTCTTATCATTTTTTATGGTGTTTTTCTGTATTTTCTTTTACATACAACGTGAATTTTAATGTAAGATATCACAAAGAAGAAATAGAAGGGAAAAAAAGAGTAATAAGTGTTTGATGAAATGTTTATTAGCCAGGGATATGAAAATGAAAGGCACAAGTCAACTTTTGCCTGAACAAGAATTGAGCTCAAGAGAACTTTTTATGTTCAACTCCTCATTTTCAGTGATCCAAGATGATGCCAAAAAACCAATTTGTGTACACTCCAGGAGGGGTACAGCTTCGATTGATGCTCCAGTGCTTTTGGCTCAAGAGGAAAAGTCATTCTCGGTCAGCTGTCATAAATTTATTGAAAAAATGATGCCTTTTGCATTCTTATTTCAAAAAATGTTCTTTATCGTTCTTGCAAGCTTGCCGAATCTGGTATTTAAAGCACTGACTTGACCAGGATCGACAAGAAGTGGGTACAGAACCTTAAGTCCTGGAGCATTGGCCTCTTAGGGCCCGAGCTTTGGAAAACTTTTTCATTCACCTGCGCTCTTTCATCTTAAGAGTGAAGGTGGAATTTCTTAATTGAGATTTTTCGTCAAATGTCTTCACTCCATGATGCTGCCTAAGAAACTTTATAGTTATTTCTCATTTTCATGGTTATTATTCCGTTTCATTTTTACCATAAGTTTATCTTGATAATAATTTGATATGGAAAACTAAATGAATACTTACATTACTTTTAGGGCTGGATAATCCATTCAAAGAACAAACGATTGTCTTTTATAACATTAAACGTTACTCGTAATATTATTATTGTTGTTGTTTTTTTTCTTTTACTGACTTTCTTTCATTAATAATATTATTGTTATTACATATCCTTCTGTTTTGGCATCATTTGCTTTATGCATACCGTAAAATTTGATTATAACTTTGCTGACCCAACAATTCAACGTACAAACACAACTAACATTTATTATAATTTTTCTTGGTCTCAATGTGGTAGTTTAAAGTTGTTGTAAATAATAATAAAAAAAAAATAAATAAAATGTAATTTTTCTTGTATTTTAACTTGAGTTTATTGCATTGCAACCCTCAATGATTCGTTTGTAGTTGTTTGCTACCGACAATTTGCTACTGTGTATGTTAAGATTAAAGGTAATTTGTTGCAATCCAACAATAAAATCATGAAATATTTTATTTTTTTTGATTAACGTATTCAACATTAAAATAAAATTGCAAAATTATATTCATCTTCAACTCCTCCTATTTTAAATTTTTATTTAATTGCACAACCTGAAATCACTTCCTCACATTTGCAAAAATCTTACCTTTACATTGTTTTTTTTTTTGTTATCTTGGTTTAAAATTTTACATTCAGATATTTTTTTATGTGTGTATGAGTATGTGCATGGTTAAAACAAATGAATTTAATTACGCAAAGAATTTTTGATTTATTTGATTATAAATCTTGTGTCTATAAAATGGTAGTAAAAATATAAAATTGAAATCTTTTTCCTTCAGTGTACAGTAAATAATAAGATGAAAATAATAATAAAATTGACATAAAATTGGGTGAACCCTTTTTTTAACACCTAATCAAACAGTAAATTAAGCAATTTTTGTTGATTGTGTTGATAATTAAAATTTTAAAGGTCAGTAAAATAATTGAATGACTTTTTTATCTTCGTTTTCTTCATCGATTGTCTTTTTCATTTAAAATTTATATGCTAAGAATTTGATTTTTACGACTTTTTGCAATTTCTTGGTGTAAAAAGTCATTTCAAACTTTGATGAAATTTTAATGATGATTTTCTCTCTCTTGAAAGTGCTATTATGATTTATGATGAATTCTAAATCTCATTGAAATGTCTATCATGTTAATTAAAGAGTAACTTCACCATGCATTTGATATCTTCATCAAAGTTCATTCTAGTTATTATTTGAAATTTTCCTTGAGAGATGTCAAATAAAATGTGCCTTTGAGAGTATTTTATCGTATTGTCTTTGAAAATCAAAGAAATTTTATCTTTTTATAAAGAGTTTTTATGGTAAATTTGCTGCCAATATAAAATTTCATTGAAAATTTTGAGACATCCAACTAAGAATTTGGTTAGAAAAAACATAATGAGTGAAATTTACGTTAATGCACTTTCATCCAAAATAAAAGTCATTTCATTGAAAGTTAACGGTTCTTTTTTTTTGCAATAAATCATATTCATTTACTCATTCACTATGATTTTAACTCATTATAAACACATGCAATTTGAAAACATCCCACTTGTTGCTGACTGAAAAATAAAATACTTAGAGGAGGAACACTTGTTGGGAAATGAGGAATTTAAAACTGATTACTACTGAAATTGTTTTCGTATTTTACGGTAATTACTTTGTTCTTGCAGTTACACTGTTCGTTATAATGATAAAATATGTTCATAATATTTTCTAATGTTGAAAGTATGCCGCATCAGACATCAATTTATGCACTTGAATCATCATAAGGAAATTTATAATTCATGGAGAATAGGTAGCAATTTTTACACTGACGATGTTGAAGTTTTGCAGTAGCTGTCGTTGTAACTGAAGAACTAAAGATACCAAAATAATCCTGATAGACCCGAAAAACGCTGTTTTTCCGATCAGTCAGAAATGAGATTTCTCGTTTTTCAGAAGCTGAGGCAACCTCGATGTTTGTCTATCGCATGAAAACCCAGAGACATAACTAAGGCCTTGGCTAATCCGCTCGGTCAGCAGGCCGATATGCCGTTGTGTAACAAAAATATCATGTGCCACTTAAAAAAAATCATGAACCAGCTACTAACTTATTCAAAAAACATCACAATTTTCTCTTCATAAAATAACAAAAATCATCAGTTGCACATTGAAACGATCATCAATCGCATTATAAACATATTACACCATCCTTTTTTTTGGTTGAGAACAAAAGAAGCAATTGGTCACCCATGTAATCATAAAAAAAACAATCATGTTGAGATGCTTCTGCTGTTACAGCACCACAAATAATATACCGCTATAACATCAAAAGAAACCAAGAATTAGCTTATGACCGCAAATAATCAAATTGTACTGCTAAAAGAATGTAGTAAAATAAATACGAGATATTTGCAAATAAAAATGAAGAAGTCGTGGTTAAAAATTTATGACAATTTTCATTTAAAATCACGAAAAGATGTTCAAATTCTATGAAATTTCATTAATTACTTGATGTAAATAAAATATTAAATGAGAACCCTTTAATTTAACTTTTTTTTGCATATCTCACCTTATAAAAATTTTGAATGAAACATGGTCAAACAAACAAAAAGAAATATGAAGGCATCTTTGAAATGAAAAATTCAAACAAAGGTCATTTCACCTTTTCATTGTTTTGCTAATATCATAGAGAAAAGAAAAATATGCTTAATCCAGTAAAATATCAAAAAATCACGAACCATCATCTTTTTTTAAGCACGAATACTCCACTAAAATAAAAAATGACATATTTACTCCCAACTTACCTCCAACCACCCCATTATTTTTCTGTATTTTACTATTTCTGTGTTTCAATTCAAACTATGTGTGTATTTTATGAGTATTATCGTGAAAAAGTACAATATTCTGTTTTACGTTATAACTGAGATGTGTTTTTTGCCTCTTTTTTTGATGAACGCGCATGACTTCTGCCACTGAACTGACAAATAACATGCAAACAACAAAGTCAATTCACGTGCCTTTTCTGTTGATACACATAAAAAAAATATAAGAAGTGAGTAGATTTAGAAACATAAAAAAAAGACCAACATCAGCTGTAAATACGTTAGTTGGATACCTAAAATTGTGTGTGTGTGTATTAGGGATGAAATTAAAATGGACATAACTGATGAAAGGTGTTGAAGAGGGTTGCTACACATGAATGTGTGTGTGTGTGTTTGTGTTTTTATTCAATATTTACCTAACCAATGTTTGTTCTCCTTCTGTAACATCTTCTGTCTGTGGTATTGTACGATTTATTTTTAAAAAAGGTGTGAAAAACATTCATTCTCAAGGTTACAAATTTTTCACATCAACAACAACAACATCAAAATCTGTTTTTCCTTCATACATGGCTTTAACATTAAAAAAATAACAATTATTTTACTTGAAATGTAAAATTTAAATTCAGTTCACATGAAATTTGTGTGTTATAAAGCACGTGTAAATGTGTTGTTTTTCTCACGCAGTTACAAATAAAAGAGAAATTAAAGGTGTTATGTTTGTCACTTATATGCTTTTGACACATATTTTGCAACCTTTAAACTGTACAAGGAAACTTAATTAGAAAATTGATGGAAAACGTGATTTTGAAGGTGTGTGTTATGGAAATGTGATGATGAACGAATCTGATTTGCATGCAAAATTATATGAAATTTTTTATTGGAAAGGAAGTGAAAAAGAGATAATTTTTGCGTGAGAAGTGACAGTCTGGCATTTTCTGAATGAAATATGGTGCAGGAAATTTTCGTGACTTCAATTATGAAATTAAAATGATCATTTAATGTGAAAGATTTTTCACTTTTTTACGGTTACAAGGAAAATTCTTTGTTTGATTTTATTTGATCATTTTTTTAAAGACCTCAAATTATTTTACTGCGAAATGCCTTAAATGTGTGTCCTTTAAATGATTTTCTTCATTAAAGTCGTTAAAGTTCTCAATAAAATTTCCCATTTGGTAACTTTCCTTTCATCTTATACGAATCAATTCGTGATTAATTTTCACACCGCATGTCAGTTTATATTTCACGCTGAGTCTCTCACAAATAAATATAAAAGACAAAAAATATTCCATAGTTCACTTTTGAAAAGGATCTTACAATAAATATTAAAGGCAAAAAAACAACAATTTCGCAGACTTTGATCAGTCTTTTGTGTGACAAATAGAAAAATAACAAGACTCGACATTTCTATCGTCTGTACATGACACACCTATCCCACAGCTGAATATACATAACAAACAATATGTAGAATCGCAACTACGAAGACAGTTAGTCAATATAAAGAACAACACAAATAATAACACCACACAGTAGTAAAAACATAGGTAGT
The DNA here is from genome assembly GCA_900002565.1 of Culicoides sonorensis. Taxonomy (NCBI): domain Eukaryota; kingdom Metazoa; phylum Arthropoda; class Insecta; order Diptera; family Ceratopogonidae; genus Culicoides; species Culicoides sonorensis. Next base: position 178,860 of record LN483656.1, on the reverse strand, counting down.
TGTTAAATAAAAGAAGAAAAAAAATATGAAAAATAAATATTTTTTTCTTTCTTTCAATTGCTGTACTTGAAATCTGTATGGATAATAATACAACAAACAGCAAAAAAAAATGCAAGAAAATTCACAGAGTCACACCTCACACACATGTGTGACTGTGTCTTCATATCTGTTTCGATGGAATTTTATCACCCAACACTCGTATATGATATGGGTGGCACCTACTCATACCACGACAAATTTTCCAGCACCAATCACAACGCATATACCTCATACCAGTGATATGTTGCTAAGCAACGCCCAATATTATGACATAAAATGAAAAACGAACATTGTAGCACATACGTGACGAACACAAAAATTCTCTGGTTGTGTTAGTAGGTGCTTTAGTTGTGTTTGTGTTTTTATCGTATTTTTGGTATATTCACCATGATGTTCACGATACACTCGGTTACATTCAATGTACAAAAGGATCATCGCATATTGTTTAAGTAGAAAAACAAAAATCATTCAGTCTTGATTCGTCTATTGTTCTTATCGGTTGTACATGAATGAAAGTCGTGCACTCTCCGGTTTATTATTATTATTGTTTTTGACTGCAAAAAATATAAGAAAACAAAATTATAAATAAAAATTATCTGACTTATAAATTAGATTAATATCAATAATGTAATAAAAGTAATTTCATGACAAGCATCAACTAAAAATAAAAAAGTCGGAAAATATCACTATTAAAAATACAAATAAAAAATTACGTTAATCGTAATTACAATTAATAAAAATTTAAAAAATATATAAACACAAAAACCGAATTTCATTTAAAAATATTCACATAAATGGATATCAGAAAGACCGGCTTAATTTATAAAAAATTATTAAAAAAAAGTGTAACTTAAAATAATGTGTAATAATAATAATTATATTAAAAATCTTATCAAAACATAAAAATTATAATAATACGAAAAAAATACAATTAAAATCAATTTATCAATCAGATTATTCGCGTAATCGAGTGATTGATAAAAAAAAATTTAAAAGAAAAAAGTTAATTTTGGAATAAGCAAAATTCTTACAGAAAATCAAAAAGCGCCCTTAAGGGCTGCCGCGTTGGCTTCTTATTTAGGAGACAGTGGTTATTCTGCTGCTCTCGGTGCACGAGCACTTCCACCCAAAGATCTTATGGCCTTTGGTTCTGTGTTGCAACACAATCAACACAACATAGGTAAGTTTTTTTTAAAAACAAAATTATGTTTTTTACAACTTTTGTAAAACTTTAAGAGCGACGGTTATTTTTTCTGTGAATGAAAGTGATATGAAAATAAAAAAACTTTTTGAACTGGAAATCAAATGAAAAGTCTTGTGATTGAAAGGTTTCTGTAATGTGAGATAAAAAAAAATTATTTTGAAATTTGAAAAACTGTTAAAAAATGATTTAAAAAGTGATTAAAATTTCAAAAAACTATCATTAAAACTTTATTTAAAAATTTTTATTTAGAAAAAATGAAAATTTCGCAAAAATTTTAATTCATACGAAGTTTTTTCAAAATTAATATTTCAGTCCCACAATCGTGGCCTAATTTGACTTTATGAATGATTTTTGACTTTAATGATTCTTCAGAGAATTTGCTGAAAATAAAAAATAGTGTGAAATTTAAAAAAAAGCTGAAAAGTGATTTTAAATTGAAAATATGGTTTTTTTTTAATTTAAGAAATTTGAAGAAATTATAAATTTAATCTTTATCTAGTGAAATTTTCAAAATTCAGTTCACTTTTTAAAAAACGATTATTTGAAAATGTTTTTAAAACAACTTTAAAACAACTTTTAGAAACTGATTTTTTGATGAAATTAAATAAATAAAATAAATTTCAATTTTTTCATTGAATTACTAGAACAATAAAAAAAATCCTGAAAGCTACCATTTAATTTCTACCCTGACCAAAAGATTAAAGAATAAACAATAATAAAAAACATGTGTGTATTACCTTGTGGTCAACCTTAAAAATAATTTATTACACTACTTTTTTTTCCTACTTGTACAAAAATTGCTTCCACAGAAAATAAATGTCTCAAATTTGATTTTGTGGTTTAACGTTAACACATATCACAGTAACAGTAACAAAAGCCACGCCACAAAAATCTATTGTTGTCTTGAAAATAAAATAACATAAAAAAATTAAGAATAAGTAATAGATTGGATAAAAGATTTATACACCCTCAGGGAACTATTTGTCGTCCCAATTTAAACGAAATTGATTAAAAGGGCATGTTCTAGACAAATTGTCGTCAATTCATATATTTTTTATTGTTTTTTTAAGTGATTTGAGTTTATTTTGGTTGAAAATCATAGGTCATATGACATTGAATATAAAAATGAGTGATTAAAATCGTTTATGATGACTATGAAAACGTATCAAAGTCAAATTTATATTAAAAAAATAATACGACAAATGCCCTAATCACACACATTGTGCTTGCTAAAAGCTCCTGCGCAGTTACGTGATAATTGCAAGGTTTACCCGCTCCAAGCGTTTTCTTTACCAAGATCATTCATTCATTTATTGTTCTTCTCATCTCACATGTGTGATGCTGAAAAAAATCATACAATAATAAAATACATATATTGTGAATGTAACGAACAACTTTGAAATGAAAAAAACAACCTGCAACCGGATAATGATAGTCTTTTGCATTTATTTACATTAATTTTATATTTATATGATAAAAATTATTATTATTATTATTGTTATGATCATCAAAGATACTGAAAGAAATCGCCTGAAAATATAATTTAGTTTGCAAATTAGTGCACGATTAAAATCGTATCTCGTATGTGTGAGTTGAAAATAAGAAAATATTGTTCATGTCTTGTGCTCGCCTTTGGTACACATAAAAATTAAAATCATAATTGCTCACTAAGAAAAAAAAATCATTTTAAATTAAAGAAATTCTGTTAGAAAATGCATTTAGAACTGATTTTTATTTTGTGTGAAATAAAAATTAAAAAAAAAAATGAAATTCACCTGTATGAAGCGCCTCTTCATGATGAAAAGGCATGGAAGTGACATAAGCATCAAAATTTTTGCCTAGAGCACTAAATAATAAATTTTTATTTTTTTTGGTTTACTTTTAAACCGTTTTTATTATAATTTTTTATCATATTACTCTTTAAACCGAACAAAATAAGAAAAAAGAACATTAACTGATGTTTTAGATTTAGTACAGACATCTAAATTGATGTTTTTTTTTTCAAATTAATCATTAATATTTTTTTTTCTTTTTCAAAAAAATCACTAAAACCAACTTACGTCACTTTTATTTTCAATTTACAGTTCATGCCCAGGTTTAGGGTTCGTCAAATATATTTTTTTTTGCATTTTCAGTTATTTGAAGAGCACCAAAACTGACAAAATATTGATAAATTTATTTTTAACTAGTGTTGATTGATGAATAAAATTTTTACCTTTCTATGGATGAAATATGGAAAAAAAGCATTAATTACAGTCCTGTCTAGCTAAGAAAAAATCAATAAATAATCTCATGATTTTCAAACTAACAATGAACAAAAGTTGGTTTTAAATTTTCAGGTGTATTTCCTCATTGAATGTTCGTTGAATGTGAGTTTTCTTTATAGAAATAGTCAATTAGCTTGGTTTTAGTTTATTTTGGAAACAAACACGAAAATTCATTAATCTTAATTATTTTTTAAGTCGTGCGATACTTGTAAAACTAACAAATCAGTTTTAATTATAGGATTTTGGTCGTGTATGAAATAATTATAACATATGATTGAAGACTGCAACGAAAGGCGTGTCTGAAATGTTTATATTCATATTTATATCCTATGATGATAATGATCCATTCACTAAATTTTTGATGTATGAACTTGAGATCTGGAATTTAGTCATGAAATAAGAATCACCAAGTTTTTCTGGTCTAAGAATGGTCTGAAACTGAATTAAAGCGATTTTGTTGTATATTTTTTGATTAGTCATTTCTAGCATTGAAATTTCTCTTTCAAGTCGTAACTCAGATAAAATTGACATGATTGTTCCTTGACTGAAGCATGCCGAAACATTTTCAATAGAATGTAAGTCATTGAGTGTGAGTTTGCGTGTGTGTATAGTGATTTTTTCAGCAATTGAAGCTAAAAAACTGAAACTCTGAAAAGAAAACTTGGAAAAGCCGTTAAAGATGTCGAATCTATTTCTAGCATTGGAAGTGGGAAGTGTGTGTACTGTGAGGGAAATACAATACAAAAAAAAACATTACAATTCGATATATTTAGTTGCCTCAATTCATTAATGAATATTAATAAAAGAAAAATTCCTGGATTAGATCCACCTTTTAGGAGAAATAATAATAATAAAACCATACCATTATAGTACCATTATAGAAAATTTGGGGTCATTTAACATTTTTCCAAGTCACAAAACATCTAAATATTGTGAATTAGCTATGCTTTGTCAACATCAAATAATTAATAAAAATTATTTCATAAAAAAATGTGTTGTATTTCATAATTACTCAAAAATTTATTAGATTTTTTCTCATCATCGTCAAATCTCATCAAGATTGCCAGTTAATTATGACTTGATTTTCTATAACAAATCACAAGAGTAATAAAACAATTCATTTTTTTCATCTTCAACTTCTAGTAAACCCCCCTCTTATGTTTTTTTTTTACTAATATTTTTTTTCTCCTAATTATGATGAGAATTCTGATATTTAATCACCAAAATGATGTTCATGATGAAGAATAATGACTTAGATTCCCTTAGTTCACTTGCTTTGATTCTCACACTTTAGTCTACAGAGACAAATTACACTTGAAGTCATGATAATTTTTCTCTCAGTTGCATAAAAATCAGTAAAAAACAATCGCAACTAGGGTCATTTCATACAACCAACTGTAAGGCACATGCCCATTGAACAACAAAAAAAAATTAAAAAAATTTGTCTGCACACAAAAATAAAACAATACGCATCATTTATGATTGATTGGGTCGAACTAAACCAAAAAATATCAAGATTTTTATGTATGTTATATGTTTCAATGTATTGCATCCATAAATAATAAATGATCCAAGACTAATATCTTCTCTTCTTTTCATAATTTATCATAAAATACAAAAATTTCTGTCTACATTTTGTGATCTAGGGTACATTTGGTGGTTCATGACATCACATGATAATAATGCTTATGAAATATTTAATGATCTCAATTAGAATGATGATGGTAAACGCTTATGGTTTTTTTTGTACGTGTACGTTTTTTGAATATAACATGAATTTTTCATTTGTTTTCTCGTATTTTTTGTTTGCTGATAAATTTGATGATAGATGTGGCATTTAAAGGTGACGTGTTTTGGTTATTTTCATGATGTTTTCTCATTTTAACCTCGTCTTGATCACAAAGAAAAATTTGATAATGTTAAATATTAGCATTTTCCTTTAAAATTGCAATGAAATTGTTTAAAATAAGTTAAAAATTGACTGGTTACAATGAAAAAATCAGTAATTGCTCAAATTATACACCAATAAAGTAATTATTTACACAATTAAAGGGTAATAGATCATAAAATCACTGCATTTATGGGCCGTTATAATAACGATAATTGTTTGTTCATCGATGATTATTTCTTTTATCATGTTTTTTTTTTCTTTAATTTGAAATTTATATTAACTAGTTTGTATTTTTTTTATTTTATTATCTTTTTGTAATAAAATTTAATGTTGAAATGATGAGATGATATAAAATAATTGCAATTCATGGTTAAGATGCAAGAAGTCGTTTCAAGCTGAAATTTCAATGAAATGATGAAAAAGCTTCAAAGACTTAAAATTTTTCATTTTCAAAGTTTTTAAATTTAATGCTAGTTAAAATGGATAAAAAAAAATTAAAAGAAATTCCGCTACTTTTATTTTAATAATTATTTTTCTAAAGACTGCACTTTATTATTAAAAATTAAAATAAAACTGCATGAAAAAGTAGCCAACATCAGAGACATGAAGCAATAAATTATCCATAGATTAAAACATCCTATTTTATGATATGGCTGCTCTTTCTCTTCTCCTTCTTCTTCATTTCTCTGTTGTTTTAACATTTTAAATGTAATAATGAATGAACTCTGTTTTCCTTCAGTAGTTGCAATTCTTATACTTTTATGAAACATTTAACTTTTTATTATGATGGAGATCTGCAAGCTTGCACAAACTTACTTTCAAAAGTTTTAAAAGAATAAGAAATTTATTGAATGGGCATTTGAATTTTATGTTGCATCTTAAAATTTTACAAGTTCAAATGAACATAAATTGCTTACACAAATACCTTGACCTAATCACTGTAACAAGAAACTACACTAAAAAAAATAATAATAATTTTTCATAAATTTGTGTTGTTTTAATATTAGTTATAATACCTTTAAAATATTTATCACAGACAAAAATAATGTACAGTAATTATTTTCATTATATTAAAAGCAAAACAACACAAAATCTACTTGTGGCTTCTTTCAAAGTTGTACATATATCAAACTTTGTCTTGTAAATACACTTGAAACATGTATAAAACTTAACTTTGTCTTATAACTTTTATAAAATAACATTATAATAATAATAATAACGGTAATTATTTATACATTTTACGTACATTAACTCACAAAATGTTACTTTAATATGAATATCTTTGAAAAATTTTCTTCAATATATTTTATTTTTATTTTTAATATTTATTTTTTTTTTCATGTTAAAATTGTGAGTAGCGGTAGGAGAGATAGAGGTGACTCCCTCTTTATCTTGTTTCCTTTTTGATAGTATTTTACTTTTTTATTTTACCTTTAAAGCCTTCTGTTACTAAAAACATGCATTTAAAGCAACAATTTGTTCCTTTAATTTGCTACAAAACATGAGAAATATGAAAATGAGGTGAATTAACATTTAATTTAATAATGAATAAAATTATATGATAATTATTATTAAGATTGTGTCACATTGGAGGTAAAATGAAATTATGAGTGCAAATATGAGAAAAAAACAGTGATTTTAATAAATTTTTATCCATTAACGCTTCTTTTGTTTAAGATTTTTTTTTTATTATTTTTACTAATCTGAGTCAATTCTAATTAAATGTCGTTCAAATGATTTTTTTTTTCATGCATATAAAAATCATTGACTAGGTTAAATGATATCCAAACAAAGGCTTACGAATTTTTCATTCATATTATTTTTTTTATAAGTAATATTTTTTTATGTTTCCACGATATACGTTAAAAAAATAAAATTAAACTGCTTATAAATTTTAGTCACGTTTCCCTGTTAAAACGTTTTTATTTTCTCCTTTTTTGTTATATTTTTCAAATTTATTCATGGTACACTGTTAGTGAAACATTTGGGAGTCATTTTAGTAAGTCTTGGAAATGAAATAATATAATATTTTTTATTATTAAATTTAAATTTTAACTGAAATAGCGAAGTGGGGGACTTACCCATGTAATGCTACTAAAAATCGTTGTCTATGAAGTTTGAGATGGATTTTAAAAACTTTCAGGGCCAGGAAAAATATTTTATTGTAACTTTCGACCTTATTTTAAGTTCATCCCTCTGATACTTTTAAATCACCTTAATGAGCTCAAAATTGTTGTTGAGACAGTGGCGGATTGGCCATACGGGCAATCTGGCAAATGTCTGAAAGGCCACAGTCGATTGTCTTTTTTAACTTATTAGTTTTGAGATTGGACTTTAGAATCTTCAAAGCCTTAAAAACTGTTAAAAACTTTAAAAAATTGATGATTTGTTTTGTTGGAGAAGTTTACTCAACTAACTCATTGGCTCTAAGATTATGCTTAGAGATTAGGCTCCAGAGCCTGAAAACGGTCAAAAGCCCAAAATGTCCGATATTTTCAATTTTTTTTTAAATTTCAAATGCTGGAATTTTCAAAATGGCGGGTTTTTCAAAAGTTTCAAAATGGTGAATTTTTCAAAAAGACGGAATTTTCAAAAATTGAAACGAATCCCATCGAAATGCACTTTTCTAAAGCGCCCAGTGGTTATATTTTCTCATTTTTGCATTCACCGACCAAATTTTGCCTGAGACATGGACTGAAACCAAAGTATGTGAATTAATTTCTTTTGCTTTGAATTTCCAGAGGTAAAAAGGTTAAATCTCTATTTCATTGTTTTTTAGCGGATTAAATTTTTTATTGTTTTATAAATTGGCCGGTTGTTGCGTTTTGCACCTAAATGTGTGTCTTTTCCAGATAGGTGTTAAGAAGAAAATCCGACATTATTATTTTTATTTCAAATTACATTTTCATTTCAATTTTCAACGAAAAATAGAATAAATTTTACATTTTAAATCCTTATTATTCTCGTGATATGTAACACTTTTCACACTTTTTTACACCTTTAATTTCATTTTATTTTATTTTATCATTCACTTACTAAGTTAGTTTACATTTTATTATTGTTTTTCTTTTCAATTTCAACAAAATTTAAAATTCGCCTCACTTCACATCACCTCATAAAAATAAATGTGTATATAAACAACTCAATTGAATTTTAAATTTTATGTGCAAAAATTGTAGCTACAAAAGAATTAAATCATTAAACCACGCAATAGTTCGGAGAAAATAAAATTTAAATAAATAATTAAATAAATGAAAATGATTTTAAGTGAGTATTAAATGCAAAAAAAAAGTGTGTGTTCATTGTTGGTTGTATGTGATACCGACCGACCGACCGACAACAGTTGTAAAATGAAATAAAAAAATATTTTCATTTTATTTTGTAAGTAAATTGTGTTTTAAAAGTGTTTATGAATAAAAAGACACAGGGAGCTCACACTGTAGGTGCTCACATATTTTATCAACAGCATGAGAATGATGATGATGATGAAGGTAATTTACATTAAATAATAAAATGAAATGTGAATTTTAAACGCACTCAAGACAATTACAGTTTAAAGATGCGTTAATGAGAGAAAAAACAACTGGATCTAAACAGATTTTTTTTTCCATAAAATTCATGTCGATTTCAAGTAAAAATAGAGCAAATTTTAATATTAATTTATGTAAATCACTTAACTTTAAAATACTTGTTTTACACAATGTGTTTATGAATATGTTTGAAGCACTGTAACAACAATAATTATAAAATTTTTGCATGTATTTATTCATTTTCAACCAGATTCAGGGCGGTAATTAATAATTTTTTGATATCAAAAACTCTAATTTATACGGTTACACTGAAAATTGTTATAATTAATATCATTTTCAACAAGAATGAGTTTAACACAATAAAAGCATGTTAATACTCATTGAAACATGTTACTAAAGCCTGTTAAGCTTGTGTTGACAATAGAAATGATTTATTGAGACTTAAATTAATGACAAATTTAGTGTATGTGAGTTACTTGATTTATTTTAAGTGAATTTAGAGCAAGTTCTTCAGTTATTCTAAGATGATGAATCACAAAAAATTCCGAACAATACATGACATAATACACACTTATTATTTGTGATAAAGTTCGTTAATGTGAAATATGTGCAATAAAAATACGTTTAAATAAGTTTTTATAGTTATTTTTGTTGTTAAACACACTCTTAGATAAGAAGAATTCTTATTTTATTTAATAAATTGTAAGATTTATTATAATTATTTAAAACAATGTTTATTTGTTAAAATCCTGTTAAAGACTGAAAAAACGTTATAGTTTTTGTAATGAAGTAAATGTTCAGGGCATGCTATATAATACTTTAACACCCCCACTCAATTTAATAATAGTTTTTTAAATTGCAAGAACTTAATTTTGTCCAAGGCTTTTGTCATTGGATCAGCTAACTGGTTATCTGATTGAATTTTGATTATTTGCACTTGTTTTTTCTCAACCATGTCTCTTGTAAAGTGATATTTGATGTCTATATGCTTTACACGTTTATTTTCATTTGTATTTGACATTGCTATGCATCCCATGTTGTCTTCATAAACTTTAACACAATAGTTTTGATCAATTTCACCTAAATCTTCTAAGATTCCTTTGACCCAAATAGTCTCAGTAACAGCACCACTTAATGCTATGTATTCGGCTTCTGATGATCATGTTGCAACTGTTTGTTGTTTCTTGCTAAACCAAGACACTGTGTTACCATAAACTTTAATAACACAACCAGACACAGATTTACGATCAATTTTACAAGAAGCCCAATCAGCATCAGCAAATGTTTGAATTGCGGGTTCAGATTTACGTCCATATGTTAATCCATCTTGTATTGTACCTTTTAAATATCGAAGCACTCTTTTGGCTGCTACCCAATGATCTTCACCAGCGTATTCTTGATATCTTGACAAATATCCAATAACAAAACAAATATCTGGTCTTGTACACAACATAATATACATTAAACAGCCAATTAACTCTCTGTAAGGTTGTTCCACAATTTTTGAACTTCTTTCTAATGCACAATTTTTATCCATTGGAGTGTGAACAACATTACAATTTTCCATACCAAATCTTGATAACATTTTCTCAATTGAATTTGTTTGTATAATGCTCAAACTGTTTTCAGAAAATTTGAAATTCATTCCAAGAAAATTTGTTAAGACACCACAATCAGTCATCTTGAAACTCTTGTTCAATCTATTTTTGATATCAGAAATTATTTCATCGGAGGGACTTACAATTAACAAGTCGTCTACATAAAGCACAATAAAAATTGGTTTGTGTCCTTGCTTCACATATAAACAATAATCATGTTTTGACCTTGAAAATCCATTGTCAATCATAAATTTGTTAAACTTCTCATTCCAGCACTTAGGACTTTGCTTGAGTCCGTATAATGATTTTTCCAATTTACACACATATCCTGGTGCACTTTTTACTCCATCAGGAATTTCCATAAAAACTTTTTCATCTAAATCACCGTTAAGGAAAGCAGTTTTTACATCCATTTGATGAAATTTATAGCCATGTTGCATTCCAACTGACAAAACAATACGAATTGTTGCTAATTTTGCTACAGGTGCGAATGTTTCTGTATAATTTACTCCATATTTTTGAAGAAAACCACGTGCCACTAATCTTGCTTTGTACTTGATTGAATTTCCATTGTCTTTGATCTTGAAAACCCATTTAGAAGTTAATGGTTTCATGTCACTTGTACGTTTGACTAGCTTCCAAGTTTTGTTTTCTTCTAATGACTTGATTTCTTCACCAACAGCTTGAATCCAAAATTTACTGTCATCTCGTTTGAAAATTTCATTGTAATTCTGTGGTTCGGGAGACATTTCTTTAGCAGTATCAAGATCTTTTAAATTAAATTCAAGGAATTTACCATTGATCGAGCGCTCATCAGCACTCTTGCTCGAAATAAAATCCTTGATATTATTTCTAAATGGTGGCACTGTGAGCGCAAAACAATTATAAGCAAGTATTTCCTCACACCAAGCATCAGGATCATTTTCATGTAAAATATTTTTGGCAGTAAACATTTCATTTGCATCGTTACAAATAGGATAATTACCATCATACAAGCGCTCATCAGCACTCTTGCCTGAAATAAACTCCATGGTTTCATTTCTAACTGTTGGCACTGTGAGCGCAAAGGGATTTATTTCCAAGTCATCAGTCAATTTTTCTTCTTCTTGAACAAAAATATCATCAGCAGTATTAGATTCTTCAGAAAAAATATCATTAAAATTACCGTTAAGCGAGCGCTCAACAGCACTCTTACTCGAAATAAAATCCTTGATATTATTTCTATCTTTTGGCACTGAGAGCGCAATATTTTGATCAAATTTTTCAGTTTTATATGTTAATCTATCAGGTTGTTTACGATTTCTTGTACTACGTCTCAATTCAGAAGTACCAATATTACTTGTATTTCCCCCACTTGCTTCAGGAATTCTAATTTCATCATTTGTTTTATGAAACGTTGTTGAAACAAAATTTTCACTCTCATTGATACTATATTCTTGACTTGTTGTGACTTTACTGAATGGAAAAACGGTTTCATCAAACTTCACATCTCTTGACACGATAATATTTTGTTCTTCTTTGTTCCATAGTCGATAACCATTACTTGAATATCCAACCATCACATATTCTTTACTCTTTTTATCAAATTTTGAACGTTTTTGAGATGGAATCCATGCAAATGCTTTGCAACCAAATACACGAAGCTTACTAACATCAGGCTTATTTCCAAAAAATAATTCAGCTGGAGTTTTATTTACTTTTAAAGCTTTCGTAGGACTTCTATTGATTAAGTAAGCAGCAGTGTATATTGCTTCTCCCCACATATAATCAGGCATATTGGCTTGAATCAACATTGAACGAGCTTTTTCCACTATTGTTCTGTTAAAACGTTCGGCTACACCGTTTTGTTGTGGTGTATATCCAACAGTTTGTTCTAATACAATGCCTTTTGACTTATAAAATGACTTTTGATCATTTGAAACGTATTCAGTTCCTTTGTCAACTCTTAATCTACTGATTGTTCTATTAAAAGCATTCCTCACTTCAGCCTCATATTGCTTGAATTTCTCAAATACATCGGATTTCTTGGCTATCAGATACACAGTTGCAAAATGTGTAAAATCATCAAGAAATACAACGAAAAATCTACAACCATTCCAAGTTCTTGAAAGAGGACCACAGACATCAGAGTGTACTCTTTGTAATGGAAATTTTGTATTTTCACGACTACCATTGAAAGGAATTCGACACATTTTTCCTTCAGTACAAACATCGCAAAATTCAACATTTTTATCGACTTTGTTCATTCCAATAACCATATTTGAATTTTGTAACTGAACAAGACTATTGAAATTCAAATGACCAAATCTTTGATGCCACAAAGTACTTTCATTTGATGTATTTAGAAAAACTTCCTTCTTTCTATTGATTGACACACATAATTGATACAAATTCCCCTTTAAATATGCAATTGCTATTACACAACCATTTTTCATCATTATTGCATATTTTTCTTTGAATGTCACGTGTATGCCTAGTGCAGCTAATTTTCTAATTGACAATAAATTGCATCTCAAATTTGGAACGTATAAAACATCATTTATGCATAAACCAACTCCTTTGTTGCTAAAACAGTCAAGACTTCCGGTTTTAGTGGCTAAGACTGATTTACCTGATTCCGCTAAATCAATTTGAATTGGCACATCCAAATTTTTCACATCTTCAAAATATTTGAAATCATTGCACATGTGATCACTAGCACCACTGTCAAGTTCCCATACAACATCAAAACTTTCGTTAGCTACCATAGCAACGACCGTTAAATTTTCAGTTTTTGAATTAAAATTTTCGTTTTTTGTTGCTACCATGGAAATTCTCTCTGAACCACTTGCAAAATTTGCTTTTTTATTTTTCAATTTTGGGCATTCATATTTTTTATGTCCAAGTTCATGACAATGGAAACATTCTAAACGAAATTTCTTTTTGAAAAATTTTTTCTTTCCACGAAAAGCTTGCACATTTTCGTCATTGCCATCATCTTTTCTTGCGTTTTGTTTTGTTTCTTCTGCTAAAAGGCGTCTCTTTGCTTCTGTGAAGCTCAAATCATCTTTATTTTCTAATGATGTGGTGACTGCATCGTAGCTAGTTGGAAGAGATAAAAATAAATAAGATAACTTATCCTCAGTCTTAATTGTGGCTCCAGCAGCTTCCAAATCCAATATTAAGCTATCAAAACGCTCGAAAAATTCTGTTAATTTCTCTCCATTCTTGTATTTCAATTGTATAAGTTCTCTCTTAATATGTATTTGCTTTGAAATACTTTTTTGCATGAAATTGTCCGTTAAAGCATCCATCATTTCTTTTGCAGTTAATTTTCCATCAATTATTTGGTAAAAATTGTCTGGCACCATACTAGAGATAATATGCTTTGCCTTTTTATCTCTCGTATTCCACTCAATTAAAGCAGCTCCGGCCAAGGAAGTAGCTCTCACACTTTCCGTTACTTCCAAATATTCTAACGAATCAAGATAACACAACATTCGTTTTTTCCATATTGAAAAGTTTTGCCGAGTTAAAACAGGAATCCTTCCTTCCATATTAGTGCCCATAACCTCTTAGATAAGAAGAATTCTTATTTTATTTAATAAATTGTAAGATTTATTATAATTATTTAAAACAATGTTTATTTGTTAAAATCCTGTTAAAGACTGAAAAAACGTTATAGTTTTTGTAATGAAGTAAATGTTCAGGGCATGCTATATAATACTTTAACACACACGGATTGAATTAAATGCGATAAATGTTTTTCTTTTGAACTTTAAATGCATCCTTGAGTGCATTTTGTCACGATATTTAAAATCTAATGTTACATTGCAAACTTTACGAGTGAATCAAATTATGAAATTTCATGAACATGAATCTGTTTTCATTGAAATCGGGTCAAGTTTTGATGAAATATATCAATTTTTTAGGAATCAGGCACTTGTAAGTCGGAAAACGAAGCAAAGGGTCCTGTTCTGCGTTTCATGAACGTTTTTTTGCATTCAGCTTCGATGTATCGATGTTAATCGAAAAAGCTGTCCAGATAAATCGATTTTCTAGCAAATACAATTACAGATTTTAACGAATCAAGACTCGGTCAAGGTGTCTCAGAGCTGAAAAACAAAATATTTCAAACAATTTTTCACGAATTAAAATAATTCTTATTAATTCCCTTTTCATTCATTAACATGCAGCTTCATTTGCCATCAAAAACACTCATTTATTTTAAATATTAAATAAAAAATGCACAGATTACCTTTTGTAGCCTTTTATAAGCCGTTTGTACTCGACATTATTTTATTTTATATATATTTTTTTTGCTTTATTTCCTCTTGTTGTGATAAAACTTGTGTGGTTTTTTTTTCAATGTTTTGTCTCAAAAAATATTACTGCTACTGACAATAAAACACACCGACCGACATCATACCATGCAATGTTGGTTAAGAGAAGTAAAAAAAAAATAAAATTATTATTATTTTCATAAAAATATAAAAAATAATAATAAAAACAAAAATAAAAATGTGTACTCAGTGAAAATGGAAACCGATTATGTTTGAGGTTTATTGTCGCATTTGCACTTAAATACGCATATTTGGATTTTTCAGACACAATACAAAAAAGTAGCTTTTTATGTCATTTCATTGCAGAAAAATAACAAAAAAATAGAGCTTTTGAAATACATATGAATATTAAAATTGTATGCTAATATGCGGTATTTTTAACAAAAAAAAAACATTTATTATAAATGAAATGCAAACAAAAAAGCCGGTTAATATAAAAAATGTCCACATAAAAAAAAAACATTATTATGATAAATATAAAAAAAAAATATAGAATACAATACAATATTATGTTAAAAAAATGTTAAAATTATATTTGTATTTTATTTTTTTTGTGTTTTTTATTATAATAATATTATTATTAAAATACTGAATGGACATCAAATGACACAAAATGGTTGAATTTGAATGGGTTTTTATTGTCAACGTGTGTGTGTATATGATTGTTTACATAATAAAATACTCGAATGCAGAATAAAATATAATGATAATAGCAATAATAATAATAAAAGTGACAATGATGATTTAAATTTGAATAGAAAGAATGAATTCCATTGAATTTCAGATTGATTGGTGAATGTTTCAAATACACACAAATGTTTGTGAAATTGAATAAAAGTCATTTCTGTTGTAATTTCAAATAAAATTTAATATTAACAATTTTTTCTCTTTCATTTCAGGTCGAGCAGAGCCACCTTCGGGCGTAGGAGACCCCTGTGCGGGTTGTAATAAGCCCATTTTAGATAAGTTTTTATTAAATGTATTAGAAAGAGTGTGGCATGCCTCATGTGTGAGGTGTTGTGAATGCCAGCAACCACTTACAGATAAATGTTTTAGTCGAGAATCAAAATTATATTGTAGGAGTGATTTTTTTAGGTGAGTAGAAAATATTTTATTTTCAAGTAATACAAAGTTCATTCAAATTTTTTTCTTCACCCTTTAATTTAACACTAAACTCATTTTAATACATTGTATGATTATAATTGCCATTCAACAAGTGTCTCCCCTTTTTTTTTAATTTAATTTCATTTAAACTCTCTTACAAAAAAAATATAATAATAATTCTTAATGATAACATTAGAACGAAAAAGTTTTATATAAGTGCCAGACAGTTTACGTATTTAAATTATAGTACAAAAAATAACAAGTTTTCTAAGCAATTTTTTCTCTCTCCTTTAATTAAATGCAAAAAAATAGATAGAAGTCACGATTATATTTAAATAATTTTTATTATTATTTTATTAATAATAAAAATAATAGCAAAAAAAGTTTTTCCTTTTAAATCAATTTTCTTTTGTGTTTTTATTGTCCTCTGGAGGAAATGAAATGACAAAAGAAGTTTTAATTGTAAAAAGTTTTTAATTTTTAAAGCCTTCTGTTTTTCAATTTACTCAAAATTTTTTAATTAATTGAATTTTAAATTTCATTGTATTTTTTCGAGACAATTATTTTATTTATGGCAAATTTGCAAAGTGTTTTAATTGACAGATAATTTGTGGGAATTTTTATGTCAAAATTTATATGAATTTTGATAGTTTTTTACACTTTCATAAGGTTTTTTGGAATTGAATTAGACGGGAGATATAAATTCGTAATTTCCATTTTCACGCTTTTTTGTTCAATATTGAGATCAGTCATTGCTTAAATTTTTCTACATTTAACATGTAAGATTTGATCATGGCGACTGCTTTTATGCCTTTTTTACTCATATTTTATTGTAGTAATTTTTTTCATCTAACAAACATGACAGCAATCAGTTAAAGACAAAAGTGCGAAATTGACTGAGTTAAAATCTTGCCTTAGCAATAAATATTATTATTTTCATTATTGAACTTTGCTTATTGAGTTAAAACGATTTAATTATTGGTTTGTAACTTTAATATACATAAATATCATAAATAAGATTCTAGTAAAATATTTATTTATGATGGAAAGAGTCGTAAAATGTAGAGATAATAAGACATTTCCTTTAAAGAGGGGCTGAATGGCTTGTTTGATGAACATGATCATAAAAATGAAACATATTTTAAAGTTAATTTTGTTCAATGTCGTATTTAGTCAAGTGGTTTCAATTATAAATTTACTTTTATTATCGGACTTTCAACCATTTTTTTATCGTGAATGGATTCAGATCATTGAATCATGAGCTTTCTGGTCAAATTTTGACATACAAATTATATTACACTAAAATTTCAACAAAAATCAATCAGACTTCGCTCAAAAGAGCTTCAAAAACGGTTTTATAACACACGGATAGCTGAAAAAAAATACATAAAAAAAATTAAAATAATTACTGTTTCGTCTCTGTAATTACTATGTACAAATTTATGTTATTTTTTGTTTCACTGCACTTAAACTTACGTTTTTTTTCGTCTTTTTAATCTTAAGTAATGAAAATAATCATAAAACAAAAAAAAAATATTTACAAGTACACAAGCTCAGAATAGTTTTTTGCTATTTAAGCCATTTAATGTCTTCATCGACGAGGAATTGTAATTGATTTAACCTTTATGAGCTCCATTAAAAGGAGATTTAATTTTTATTTTCATTTTCCTTATTAAATATTATTGTGTATTTATTTGAAATTACTTACAAAACAACTCAATTTTAACCATTATTATTATTTTCCTTTCACTTCCAGACGTTACGGCACAAAATGTAGTGGTTGTGGACAAGGTATTGCCCCTTCTGATCTCGTTAGAAAACCACGTGACAAGGTATTTCATTTAAACTGTTTCACATGTTGCATATGTCGAAAACAATTAAGTACCGGTGAACAATTGTATGTATTAGATGACAATAAGTTTATTTGTAAGGATGATTATTTACTTGGAAAAGGACACCAAACTGGTAAGTTATGAAAATTTTTATATTGATTTGAATTGTAACAGTGTGATTTTTCAAAGTCAAAAATTTTTATCTTGATCGCAAATCGTGACATTCCCTCGGTGATTTTCCCTGTTAAAGAAAAATAAAATGAAAATAAATGGGTTTAAAGGTCATGGGTATGGCAAACATAAATTAACATTTTGTTTACTTATGTAAATCCTCATGGCTTAAAGTACCCGTCTCAAATGCATTGTACATTGGTACACAGAAAGAAACGACTCTAATCTTATGTTTCGTATCTTTTATCTACCCTTTTTTATTATTTTTATTATTATTTTCATATTATTTTAAAACTTACAGCATCATTCAATGCTGGTCTTAGTTGAAAAAATACATAAAAAAAAATTCTAAATAAAATAGCAAGACAAACAAAAAAAAACAATTCAATTCAATGTCATATCGAATTTTAAGTCAACTTTTAGACTGTTATTTTTCAAATAAATATATTTCAATTCCCTTTTGCCTTGAATATATAAAATGTTACATTCACATAAAAAAAACGATACATTTTATGTAAAGTCTCATGATAGAGTAAATGTATATAAAATTGTATGTGTTTTGGGGATCGACCGACAAACAAAAATGTATCCGCCATTCAAATTTATTTTACATGTTACGACCTTTCACATGTATAAAAAAAAATATACGTCGATTTTACATTTATTGACACATGTAAGTCGTTTATATACATATAACACCCTTTAAAACATGAACAATTTTATTAGTAAAATTTAACTGGCACATTACTATAAAACGTGTTTGAACTGCAACGATTTTGTATTAATTTTATTTAAGGCAAAAAAAGGAGCAAATTATTTTTAATTATGAATGTAATTTCAGTGGTGTGACATGGAGCTGAAATTTAAGACATTTTAACCCATTAACCGCCTCTCCTAGAATAATTCAGTTTAGAGCAAAACTTTCTTCTAGGATATGTCCTTTGCGTAAAAGTGATAACTTTTTTCTTGAATGAAAATTTTGAGTTTCGTACAAAAATTATTTTCAAATAGATTAGTAAATCAGGCTCATTGTACCATGTGTCAGAAATGTCATAAGTGAACTTTGTAAAGTCATATCAAAGTCAATTCAATTGAAAAATGAATCGTTTCTCCTAATATCAAAATTAAATTTCCTTTAACACCCTTAAAAAAGACCGGAATCGAAATTCACATGACACTCATTTAAAACATTTCAATAATTTGATCCCTTTCCAGATAGCTCTCATTTCACGCCCCTGTCTTAGCTAAATATCGAAAAAACATTTCATAAATATATGCGAAAACGTGTCTGAAATTCACAAAGCAAAAAAAACTCAACATTTATGTAAAATTTTAAATGAAAATTTACTCACACGGATTTTCCATTTTTCAACAACAAACAAAAACTTTACATATCCCATTTAAAGTACATGTAAAATTTTACAATATACGTATAGTTTCAATGTAAACAACTATCATTATTATAAATAAAGCGTCAATTCATATACAAAACGTCCCAAATATTCATTCGAAATACATACACACACACACATAGCACACACATATAATATGAATTTTGTAGGGAGACACTCAAATTCTATTTTGTCATGCTCTTTGGTCTTTTGGCGTGTCACACACATACCGAACATAAACTCCATATTGTTGTGTGAAGTACTTCTCCCCAAAAATAAAATAAAAAAAAAGAATACATAAAGTCTGTGTCAGTGTATATTCTGATGTGTTGTGTTACGAAAAACGGTAGTAAGGCAGGAAATAAATATAAACCAATAGCAAAAGATCTATGACATTGATAAGAGTGTTATATGTCCAATGTACGTATGTTTCTACATAATTTGAATAGATACACGATGTCTTCTTGAAATTTTTTTCTTCCTTTTTTATTTTATTTTATATTTTTATTTTTCATCATCATAACATTGAATTGTCTGAATTTAAATCTATATATGTTTTGTGAATAAAACATGGTTTAAATATAAAGGGAGCGCATCTCTCTTTAATAGATTTTTTCTTTCCTCTTTTCTTTGCCTTTCACTATAAAAATATAAAGACTTTGAATTTTAAAAAAAAAAAAAGAAAAAATTCCCCATAGACTCATACTATCTTATTTTCCCTTCTGTCTGTAAATGTACACAGAAATATTTTATGACACTACGATACAATATAAAACAAACAAAAAGTCATCTCAATATTTGAACTTTGAATTTACTTGTAAATAAATTGTTGGGGGTGCTACTACTGCTATTATGTATATTAGTTTTATGGTTGTTGGATGAAGAGTCTATTTATTGTGGGGATATTTTTTTTGTTGTGCGATGAAGATAATGATGAAATGATGGTAAAACTTTTCGTTTTTTTTTATTTCAATAAACTTTTTTTTTTTTAATATTCATTTAACGTTTGTGAATGGTGACCACTGATAAGGGATTCATAAGGATGAAAAAAATTGGTAAAGAGATGTGGACATTATCGTTACATTGAAAGAAAAAGTTATTTTTTTGTTGGGATTCTAAAGAAGTTGAAACGCCTTTAGGACTGTAATCATTCAACCTAACCAAATATTTTTTTTGACAATTGTGATGAAAGTAAAATAAAAACAAAATTATTTTTAAATTTTTTATTATCAGGGTTAAAGAGTGGGAGGTTCATTATTTATAAAATATAAAAAAAATGCTGATCCAAGTGGTAACAGAGTGTAAAAAAAGAGTATAATTTATAATAAAAAGAGAAGAAAAAATATAAACGAGGGAGGATGGCGTTATCTTTTTATCTTGGCTTAACAATATAAGACTTTGAAGAAAAGACTTTCGTTTTAATACAAAAAAGTTAATTTTTCTTTTGAGATACTTAAACGATTTTTAAAGAAATATGTTTTCTTTCTCATTTTCTTTTTTTTTCGTTCAATTTTTTTATTGAAACTTATTTTTTTTTTTTAAATGAGATATTTTATATCTTATGATAGATTTCAAGTTGAAAAAAGAAAATAAGACACTTTAACATTGAATATCCAATCTATTTAGCACTGAAATTAGCTCTCAATTGAGCAACAACGCTCCATAATGTTTTTTCTGAAATTTCCTTCTTACTTATTTATGTGACTTTAAAAGCCTCTCACTCTCTTTTAAATGAATTTCCCATATCTGATATCAAAACGATATCAAGCTTAATGAAATAAAACTTTTAAATAACTACTAATGCCTCTCTTCCTCTCTTTTCGCTCAATTTTCTCGCTCTCTCTTTAAATTTACCTCCCTCTTATCTTACTAGAACGATCTCAGAGGTGATAAAGGTAATTTGTGATATAATTTTCATTATCTCTCATTTACATCTTCTATGAATATTTTATTGTTTTTTTCTCTCTTAACCAGGGAGCAGGTTGGACGGGGATACAGAGAGAGAGACAGAGAAAATAGCCATTGTGTCAAAAATAAAAAAAATCACAATGATTTATCAATGTTCTCTTAAAATCAAGGTCAAATTTTACTCATTTCATCAAAAACTTTACCAAAAATATTGTAAAATACCTCCATCTCACTTTAAATTCTCACAAAAGTCACCGGAAGACGTCAAAAATTCATGATCCATTTATATTTAATGGAATATTAAAGACTATTTACTCTGAATTTTATTATTATGTGTATATACATATTTTGAGAGACAGACATCAAATTTATCCATGAAAAGGAAAGATTTGCGTTAGAAAAGGAAAAAGAAGAAGAATTGTGTAAACATTTACTTTTACCCCCATCATTCATCAAACACCCTGAAGGAAATTGTACGTTTATTTTGTGTGTGTATAGAAAAGTCTTTTCAATGGTTTGAATGTTAGCGGAAAAGAAATATTTCCTAAATATTTATTTTTGCGTAAGTACTAAGGCACATTATGTACTGACTATAAAGCGAATCCGTTGAGGAATTGTAAATATTATTACATAAACTTTTATGTATTATATTTACACGCCATCATATTTTTGACTTTGATATCCATAAACGATATTTTCGTGTATACGATTTTTGTGTCATTCATGTAAGAAGAAAATTACTGACATATTTGCGTTGATGTGAAATTTTGATGATAGATTTTTCGTGTACTTTCTTGATTATGTTTGTTATATTACTTTAAATATCACGTGGATTCATAAAAAGTGTGTGTGAGTGTATGAAATTTTTCATATTAAATCTTAAATTTAAAATTTAACTGCATTTTCTTCTCCTTCATTTTACTCGAGAATCGAACAAATGGTCTAGAAAATTAATAATGCTTGAAGCTATTTTCATATAATATTTTATTTAAACAAAAAAAAAATGAAAATAAAAATTGCAAGTAATATTTTTCACATTTAATGGCATACACTCAAACACAGTGATTCATATGAACATGAAAGGAACATAAATTTTTGAGTTAGGAATTCAATGAAATGAGAGGCAAAAATAAAATGAAATAATAATAAAAAGAAGTGAAATAATAATATATGAGTCTGTTTAAATAAATTTGTATACAAAGCACATGACTCTTGGCTTAGATTTGTCATCGCGCCCGTTCTTTTAACAGAATAAAATAAGTAATTTTATGAAAAGAAATATGAAAATGAAATAAAAGGAAAATTGTTGTAGGGAGTCATTTTTTACTTTTTATTATATTAATATTTTGCTTTTATTATATTTTTTTTTTGAAAATTTAATTTAATAATAAATGTGAATTTTGAATTGAATGTGAATAGAACACAGAGGAAATGTAATGGAGAGAAACGGAAAATTTAATTTATGTCTTTTATGAGTTTTTTTCAAGTTGATTTTCTTTAAAATAATTTTAATAAATAATAATTTTCTTAAAGAGAAAAGTCATGAATAATTAGCAAAACCTCGAGAGCATTCAGGAAATTCTCCATTTGTACAATTTTCTGGGGAAATTCGATTATTTAGGAAAATTCGCGGTTTTGGAAAAGTCGGCCATTTTGCTGAAATAGACTCAAACGACCCACAAGACTCATTTCTTCTCAAATCCACGAAAAATGACAAAATATCATGAAAAATTATTGAATTTTGTAATTTCTCACTCTCATCATTGCCTTTAAGTTATTAAATTGTAATTATTTATGAATTATTGATTAATACCACGCTATTGACTGATTTCATTAATAAAAACAATGAAATCAATGAAAAGAGGCTTCATTTTGATAAGGAAAATGTCACGTGTCACGAAGAAAATTTTAATTGAAATTGTTTCTCAAATTTCCTTGAAAAAAGAATCAAAAACATAAAATGAGCATGGTCTGAGAAAATTTGAGATGAAAATTTCAACTAAGAAAACTTCTTATCTTCATTTTTCATCAAATAATAACCAATTCATAATTCATTCATTTTATGATAAAATCTTCGCTTTAACTCCATTTCAATTCATATGAAAATAAACAAAAAAATAAATAATTGATAACAAACGACCCTATTTATAACCGGTTGTTTGTAATTTTATTGCCGACTAGACAAGTGTATAAAGTTTATGTAAGAGAAAAAAAATATCAAATCGATTTTCTTTAACAATTTCTTTGAACCTTGTCGATATATCACATAAAACACATTTATTTACTGATAATGTTTCCCATAACGAATCACCGCCAACTTTAATTTATTTTTATTTTTATGTGTTTTTTTTCTGATATTTCTTAGAGAAAAAAATAAGTAAAATTGAAATAGTGATTCACAGATAAAATGTAGGAGAAATCGATACATAGGTCATTTTCATTTAAAATGAAATAAAAAGTATTTGAATGTCTTATGAAAATTAAAGAAAAAAAAATTGGAATTATTGATTTTTTTTTGTTGCTTTAATTCATCGTGAAAGAAACAGTTAATCAATAAAATGAAATAACATAAAATAATAAAAATAAGTGAAATAAAACATAGACAGTAAATTTACGTAACACACAAACAGTCTTAGTCAGTTTATCTGGATGGCAGTATTTATGACACGTGCATTAAAATATCTGTACCAAATTATTTACGCATACAATAATTTCAATGCTTTAACAGTGAAATTATGATAAAGGGAGAAGCCATTCCAATGCATGTAACATTTGATTCATTCAATTGCATGGATTATCTCTAAAAATATTATGAGCGGGTGTTTTGTGACATAAGCACACACACACACTCACACACACAAAGACACAAATAAATGGTTCAAGGAAAATTGTTGATTACACAACGTTGAATTTCATTGAATTTCCTTTTAAATGTAATATTATTTTTCTGAGTAAGAGTACAAAAAAAAAATGTGTTTCACAGCTGATAAGGAAATTTTCCTGTACAAGTGTGTAGTCAACGTGAAAATTCAGTCAACTTTTTTCATGTTTGATTCAAATATTGATCAGGGAACACATTTTTTGAAAGGAAAATGTTAAAATGAATTGTAAAACACGTCAATGGCATTCAATCACCATTCCACAGGCACATTGAAAATTTACTTTTTTTTTATTGTTGTTATTGTGTGCGATCAAGTGAGTGTCATTTTGAGATAAGGAAGCGTGTGGTTGTTGTGTGATTGACAGGATTTTATGTAGGTTGATTGTCATTTTATTTTTTTTTTGTATTTAAAGGGATAATAGAATAAAATTTTTATATAATCCAGGTGTTTGTTAGAAAATTTTCGTTGAAATTAAAGCAAAATTACGAAAAATATGAAAGAAAATTTGGAAGTGGGTGTCTGATTCTCTCTCAATTCATCAGGAAGGTGTTTTTTTAATAATGTATCAGTCAAAATGTAATTAATTCGATTCATTGATAAGAAAATGATCCGATATAAAAAATGAATTAGAAACCTACGTTAAATTTAATATCATATTTTCGTTACCATACCAGATTCAATTGAATAACATTTCGAAAAACAAAACAATTATTGTACTTTTCAATTGATGATACAACACCCAAATCCTTCCTACTGATTAAATGTAACAATATAAGTTTCAAAAGTACTTTAAGTTCTTTTTTCTTTGCATATAAAAGATGGTCGAGAATCTTTCTTCGATTGAAATCGAGCTCCTATTGAATTATTGCCTTACAACAGTTTAAATTTAGAGCATCACGATGAGTTTTCATAAAATCGTCCATTGTTTTATCAAAATCAGTGAAAAAAAAGAGAGAATACAAAAACCAAAAAAAATTGACCGGTAACAAACATAAACACACACACATACACTCACATAACCGGTAAAGATTCTGTGGTTTTAATGTATTTTTTTTTCAAAACTTTTCATATTTTATTGTATATTTTATTTTATTGATTGTTATTTTTTTTTTGGAGCTGTTTTACATTTGATATGGCCTTTGTTGTGAAAAAAATGTACATTCACATTCATGATAATAATAAAAAATATGAAATAAATGCATAAAGGAAATACACAATTTATGCATGATGATGGCTTTGAAAATAAAGAGCATAAAGTCGCGGTCTATGTGTTTTCTGTTGTATGAGTCTTTTTTTTGTGTGTAAGTTAACATACAAATAAATGCCCCTGTGGTGCCACATCACATTGGTATTAAACTACAGGAGGTCATATGATTAGTTCAGGTTGTATGTGAATTGCAGCAACATAACATTTATTATTATTATTATTAGTTTTTTTTCCTTCAAAAATGAATGTGAGTACTTTGAAATGATTATAAAGAGAATCAGCACTCAATTTTAAGGATTTGGAATTAAAATTACAGTTTCCTGGAAATTTGTTTAACCATTTGAAGTCTTATACTAACGGACTAAAGACTTCAAATTCCATCCATTTAACTAAAAAAGGGCATTAGAACATGGTCACATTTAAAAGTCACATTACATAAGACTTTGACACAGTTTCAGTATTTTCATTTACAATAAAACACAGTTTCACGTTAAGCATGATTCATAAACAACATTGGACGTGATAATTTTTTTTTCAATTCACATAAAAATAAATACCCTTCATATTACTCCAAAACAAAAAAATACGATTTCATATAAACATAAAAATAACAAATTATTATGACTTTTTTTCATCATTTCAACATAAAATATGAATATTCACTTATTTTACATACTCTTCTCATGAATTAAAATGTATCACCTCATTCTTCGTTATTCTCGCTTCACCTTTCGTATACCTTATTTTGTTTTTGTTTTTAATGATATATTTTTCATGCAAACTAATAAATAATTTTTTTTATTGTAAACCATATATTTTGTCTCTGTGTAAGCCAATTTTTTGTATGTATGTATGAATATTTTTATTTTTCAAAAGAGATAATGTCTGTTTAATGCCATTATTTTATTTTTAACATTCAAAAAGTCACATAAACAACATAAATTTTTTGATCATAATGGCACTTGTGTAAATTGTTTGTATTTTTACTGGGAAATTGATTTTATTTCATTTTTTGTTTTGTAGGGTTTTTGAATTGAGAATTAGCAGATTTTGAATTAATTTTAATTTAAAAGAAAAATTTCAGTGAAAATTTTCAAAGAATCGGTATCAATGAATTGATATCAGAGACTCGAAACCTTGATTTTTTTTAAAATTATCTCCTTCTTATTATATTTGGAGTCAAAAAGGTGAATTTCTGGAAAATCGTCTTCACGTGTTCTCAACTCAAAAAAATATGTATCATTATTCGAATAAAATTGATCCTGGTTTTCAGCTCAAATAATATTAAATTTAAATTCAAAAAAAAAGTTGATACCTTTTTAAAAATCCATCCATTTTCATTATAATCACATTGACCAACCACTTAATTTAAAATTCCAAAAAAAAAAAAATAGATATGTAATAATTTTCCATCACACACCACAAAAATATTTTCACAACCAAAAATATCCATAAAAAAATCCAAATAATTGAGTCGCGCAGTATATCATATATAAAATTAATTCCAAATTTATATCGTTGAACGAATTGCCTTTTTTTATCACATGTATGGGCATTGTTACTGAGAGATATGCAAGTCAAATGAATTTTTTCATGGATCGTTTTTTTTTTGTTATACTTTTGTGCTGGTATCATCAAAAATAAATTATTCAATTCATATTCAAATTGGGCGCCTTTTTACTTGTTTCGTTACACTAAAAGTAAGAGTAGAAAAAAATAATAAAATGGATTATGCTAACAAAATGTCTGTGTGAAAGAATATTTATACACAATTGATGATAACTCGGAAAAAAGGTGAAATTTTTTGTGTGTTTGCATAGAAATTTATACTAATAATATTGTGCTTTATCATAAAAAGGGGGAGATTCAAGCACGCATTGAAGTATTTGTATTAATAAATTTATCAAAATATTTATTATTTGCTGTCATTGATCCTATTCCAGATTATTTATTCACGTGCCTCGATTTTTATTCCTCTTGCTTAGAGGAGATTAAAAGAGGATGAATTTGGATCAAGTATCGGCTTATGTGCCGGATTTTATTCAAATATGACCTTAGCTCTACTCGTTTCTTATTAAAACAGAAAAAATTAGATGTAAATGAATATCCATGGAAAAAAATGTATTCGCATAGTCATTTTACAATGAAAATTCTTCTCATTTACTATGAAATCACAAAATACGTTAAAAAAAACATAAGAAACCACATTGTTTTGCTAAGGAAATTGCTTAAGTGAATAATAAAATACAAGAAATACAAGGAAACGTTTAAAAAAAATTTCCCTCGATTCATTTTCTTTCTTTTATCTTTTTAACGTTGAATAACACTGTGCTTGGGTTTATACGTAAGCCATCCATTCCAGACTAAATCTCTTTGTATCTGAATTTTTCTTTTCATTTTTTTATTTTGCTTTTCTCTGATCTCAACATTCAAGCATACACACTCCTCGATGTTTTTATTTTTATTATATTTACATTAGTTTTATAAAGTACAAGTTCTTGCACATGACACGATTCCTATTCACTGCCTTCGTTTCTTTGTTCCTTTTTCACATTATTATTATTATATATAAATTTTACGACTCGAGGGAAAATCGCATTTTATGTGTGTGTATTTAAAAAAAAAATACAAGTAAAAGAGATCAGAAGAAAAACATAAACATATACATAAAAGGAAGCAAATAAAGTGCCGGGTATTATAAACTAAATTTTATATGGAAATGAGCGATTGATCGCCCTTTTATCCATTTAACATAAATTGTGTATTGTGTTTAAGTGTGTACTTAATTTAATGTTACAAACATATAAAATCTAAACAAAAAAGTCTAAATTCATTCACCAGTTAAATGATGAATTGCTTTTTTATTGGGGGTGAATTTATTTTAATTTTTTTGCTTATTTCATGTTTTTTCCCGTTTATTTTTTAATCACAAGTGTTTTGTGTGTGTTTTTTGTTGGTGTTTCTAATTGAGAAAAACTACAACTAAATGTTTGTAATGGAAAAGGGATATTCAAGTGCATTTTTTTGAAAGTAAACGTTTAATTTCAATACAAAATGAGAGGGTGAACGCTTTAAAATGTATCAGTCATGAAGCTTTTAAACCGCATAATAATTTCCTGCCTTCTCTGCCTTGTTTAGAAGAATCATTTACACACATTAAAAAAGTCTCAGGTCATAAAAATTTTAACCACATCAAAGAGAAATTTAAATTCAATTTTTTGTTTCATTCAAAAAATTAATTTTTTTACCTGATAATCTTGTAAGATTGTTGCATTTATAAGTCTTTTTATTATAATATTTTTTTCCTTAATTCTCTCGTAATGAACAAAGAAAACAGATTATTTTAATCCCAAACAAAGTCTTATTCAAATTTGTTTCTAAAGAAAATTTGCATGATTAAGTTAATTCTTTTCCATGGAACTCAGCATTAAACTGGTAACAAAACGCCAACACATACTTGAAAAGAAATGAAAGAGCACAAAAAGAAGTTGCGACTCTGACCTCACACAGTGTGAGTTGACATAATTTATGAATATGTGTGGTGTGAAGATGGATTCTGATGATCAGTAGTCATTGATTGTGAAAACAAAATTTGTGGTTTTATGTTGCAATGTAATCGATTTTTATGTTTAAATACCACGAGATTAAACTTATATCTCATTGAAACCGATTTAAATTGACCAGCTTGATTTTAAACCGCGATAAAAACCACTCTTAATCACCAATCGGCACCCTTTTCACAAATTCTTTTAATCCATAAAAGTTCATCCCATTTAAGACATATATCACATAAATACATTTAAATTACACCATGAATTTGACACATTTACAAGTCGTCGTCCAAATGTCTGCGCGATATAAAAATTAACAGTGATACAAGACACAGGAATGTGATTCTCTAAATTTTATTCTCGTTTTAAGTGTGAAATAAACAAAATCACATATGTTTTTTTTTATTTTACATTTTTCATACAAATATAAAGGAAAAAAAATCCTATACCTGTCTGACAGGCTGTCAGTGCCCTAGTCGGTTATTTAAATGTTTCTTAATATTATAATGATATGGAATAAAATCGGTCTTTTGCGTGTTTGTATAAGACGACAGGAACATTTTTCCTTTAAAATGAAATGAAAGAGTAAAAAAAATAAAACATTTGAATTTGAATCATTGATAAAGGTCTCATTGGGTTAAATAAAAGGATAATGTTCGATATTTTTGTATTTTTATAATGTTTTTTTATTATAATCAAGAACAGGCGGAGACCGAAGTGTCAATTAATACGAACAAATGAATTTGAAAGGGGACCGTGAAATATTTTTATGCATAGATTTGTTCAATTCGATACACAACATATGTGTGGTTTGTTTCTCTCTTATTTTAACATTAAAATGTTATGAATATTAATTCTTTGTTTTAATTTCAAAGAATCAAAAGAATTTACGATTATTTATTAATATTTTCATTTTTTTCTGAGAGTCACTTGAGAAAAGTATCAACAAGAGCTCTTAAGCTTATAATGATTGTTATAATTATGTTTGCACTTGTGGTCTGTAACATGTGTAAAGTAAAATAAACAAGGATATTACAAAAATTCATTGTAATGAAAATAAAATTACTTGAAAAATACAGTGATTTTATTCAAATTTGTCTCACATGATTTACTGTGGGAAAAACTTTTGTGACAATTTCAAACCAATTACAGTCCCAATTAACTCGTCATTTTATGTGATGTTAATTTTAACTGAGGCAAAGTAATAATGAGATTCAAAGAGTTAACTAAGCAGAACGAACCGCTGAATAACTTTGACTTTTTAATTGATCAGAAAATGAATTGAATTTAAATATGGTGATGATAGTGGAGATTGGATGCCAATGAAGTGGCAATCAAGTGATGAGACAAAAAATGTCTCTTTTTAGTATTAAAAGTGCTTTGAAATTCATTTTTAGCTTTTTGAAATACTTTTTTCTGGTTCAAGGTCAACAGGGCTTTGTGAACTCGATACGGAAACCACGAAAATTCGTCCATTTTGAAAAATTCCGCTACTCCTCCACGCCTCCACGATTGTGAAAACTTCTACAATTTTCCGTGACTTTAGTAATTTCCTTGATTTTTCGCGGTTTTGAATTAAATACCCATTTTGGTGACACAGGCCAACATGTCGGCATATTGAGCGCTCCAAATTAACGAGAAATGCGCTAAATTATTTTTATACAAAAGAAAACTTTATAATTTATTAAAACAAAGTAAGTCACATGATTCTGTTATGAAATAGTTTTCAAAACAACATCTGAGAAGAACTCGTGATTTCTGTTTCATAACAAAAATAATTATTTTATTCATTATTATTATTAGATAACACTTTTTTTTCAACACTTGTTTCAAAAGAAATGTCATTCAATCTAAAATTATGTCATTTTTTTCCATTTCAAAGTTTTCTCTTAGAATTTCTTTGGAATTCACAACACCCGATTATTTCTCTAGCGATTTATATAATTATATTATCAGACTCCTTATTAAAAGTAAAAATTTTTATACAAGAAGTGAAAAAAAAACTTTTCTTCATTGTTCAACTGAAAAAGTTTTTATTTCTAAGAACTGCCTCTCATTTCAACTTTCTTTTTCTTTTTTTGTTGCATTTACGTTTATAATATACAAAATAAAACCACAAGTACCAAACACAAAATGAAAAAAGTTTCATAATGCAAGACACAAGGTCGTAGAGTACGAAGAAAATATTTTTGTTATACCTAATCCTGTTTGTTTATTTTGTTTAAGCAAAATTTATAATGAAAAAAGGAGCACCATGGAAAAAGTTTTGAAAAACTTGAGACGGAAAAAATATATAATTTTGTATTCTCATTCTGGGAATTGAATAAATGAAAGAATAAGCCATGGAATTATTTTCCTTTTGAATTATTCAATTCTGGTGAAATTTGTTGACTGGTGAATTCTACAGGATTTTTTCAATGAACCACCCACCTTTTGTAGGGAAATAATGAAAACAATAATTGCATACATGTGCGACATATTCAGACACATTTCTTTTTCAATTCTTTTCTGGTTTTGACAGAAAATCGTTAAAAATACACTGCACACAACCAAGCACATGAGCATACGATACACGAGTTGAATAATTTTAAATGTGAAACAACTGCTGCTCGTTTATTTACGATACAAACTCTGACAACTGACTGGCAGCCACCACCACCACCATCACTTTCCTGCTCATGCAAATTTTCTTACTCATTTTCTTGTAACTTTATCACATGATTGAAGTGTCTCGCGTGCTATTTTACTACATTGAAATGTAATGTAATTGAAACAACTTCTTACTTCATCTCACACATATACGAAAACATTGAAATTTAACAAGAGTAATGATGATGGTTCAAGTGTAAATTTGCTTATTATTGTCTGATGTCTTGTCTTCTTCCTTAAAACACACACACTTTGCAACGACCCTCAATCAATCAAATACGTTTCTCACACATATGTTCCATGTAATTACTCACTTAAATCGGTCTTAAATATTCAATTTAACAAATAATAATAAGAAAATTACTTCAATCGGACTTCATTGTTTTACTTTGAAATTTATTTATATGGGTTTTGAGCAAAAATCGAAATAATAGCCACAAAACAAAGGGGATATTTTTCTTTTTCTTTGTTAAATTTCGATTGTAATTGAATTTGATATCATTTTATTTTAAATTTAACTTAATTTAATTCATTTTGTGTGTGTGTAAAACGAATTTGTTACCTTTTGTGTTATTTTAAGTTTTTTTTCGGTTAGAATGAGCTACAAATTGTATAATTTTTCGAATATGTACATTTAATTTGAACGGAAAAAAAATACAATTAAAGAATAATAATAATAATAAAAATAAGCCCCATTGAACATATTAAACACATGTGGTGCATGACCTTTGGCCATATGAAATACATATAATTTTTATTATTTTCGTTCAACATATTTTTTCAATTATTTTAAATTAGCACAAAACAGTATAAAATCGAAGACAAAGAGTTCAAATAAAATTTTTTCGTTTATATACGGAAAAGAAAAAACATAATGAAATTATAAAAAAAAAGGGTAGTCAGGCGATTAATGATTGCCCTTTTTATTGTAAAGGTGTGAGTTTGTGTAGACACTGTATGTGATTTTGTAGTGACAAGTAAAATATTTTGGACAAATTTGAGGTAAAATTTTTTGGAATTTAATTTAATTAAGCAATTTTTCAATTAAATTCATTGGTATAAGGAATAATTCGGATTGGAGAGAGTTCGACCGATTTCGACCTTCATTATTTTTTTCATATTTTTTCTCCAATTGGTATTACTTTAAATCAACATGATATTCTCCTTATCTGCCCCATTACATTTTCCTCGTAATTTTTGACTCCCTCATTCTATTTCTGTTATTGACCAATGTCTTATCATTCAATATCTGGTCATGACATTGTGATCTCATGAAATTATTATTATTTTTCATAGTTTTCTCTCATATTAGACATTATTCGTTATCTCATGTCTCATAAAAAAATATAATGAATAAATTTATGACAATTTGAGTTTCATCGAGGGATTTCACCATTAAAATGCGATCAAATACAAATCGTTTTGAGATAAAGTAATATTTATTTCATTTTTTCTTTAATTTTCAGATTCACTGCTGGGTTCAGGGTCAGAAGATGAAGACGAAGATGAACATATAAGGCCGCCTCTTGGTTTAAGCTCCCTCCTAAATGGTCCAGATTCGGGAGGTGCCTTAACAGCCTCAGACCTGTCAGTACAAAGTATGAGTACGGATAGTAAAACAGGGCATGATGATTCAGATCAGGTTTGTTACCATATATTTTAAGAATCATAAGAATCAAATATAATTTTGTGTAATTTTTTCAATAGGGATCACTGGACGGCGATCCTGATGGTCGAAATGATTCACATGCCGATAGTAAAAGTCCTGATGATGGTGGTGGCTCAAAGAGACGTGGACCACGCACTACAATCAAAGCAAAACAATTAGAAATTCTTAAAACAGCATTTAGTCAAACACCGAAGCCTACTAGACATATAAGAGAACAACTAGCTAAAGAAACTGGTTTACCAATGCGGGTGATACAGGTAAGCAAACATACAAAAAAAATTATTTCCTTGTTACAAATATTAAAAATAAAATTATCAAGACAATTCAACATCAACAAAGATATCAAAAAACATGTCAGTGAACAATATTTTTTTTAACATCTATTGTTTATTTACAATTTTTTTTTTTTCATATTCATAATCCATTCATGCTGTGAATTAAAGGCGTTAGTACTCTAAACAATGATGGGTCAATATATCTCTCTCATTATTCAAATCAATACATTTCCTAAACTGATCTCATAAATGATTGAAGTGATATGATATATTTCTCATTGTTAACATTCACTACGTTTAAAAATAAAAACACAAGTTGAACTTGACTCAAACAAGGGCATTAAATTCAAATAAGGCATATTCAGATGATTGTTGATGATTCCTAACAATATTTTGACTGTTGATTTCATGTTCATGTCTAACATCAACAAGTATCAAGTTTTGTTTGAATATGAAAAAAATCAAACTCAAATCAAATCATACATATCATCATGTAAATTTTATGAGTACGATACAAACAAAAAAAAAATATAACTTTGGAAACAGAGAGCATAAGATAAAAAAAATAAAAATAAAAATAGAGTCATAAATCATTTTTTTCTTGATTTGAGATTTAAAGATATACGATTCTTGACTGTTTTGTCTGAGATATATGAACCTTTGACTGATTTATTTTTTTTTCGTTTTTCGTTAATGTTATATTAGTTTACGTATCATCATCATCATTATAAGGAGTATGATTTGTTTTTATTTTGACTTGGTCGGCTCCCTCTCTCACTATGTCTTAAAAAGCTTAATGAAAAGAAAAAGAAAAGAGCATGAAGATGCACAATATGTTTTTTTTGGATTCAAATCTGTTGATAGCACCATGATTTTTGAATTGGTTGAATTTTAATTCAACACACTTCAGCGAAAAAAATTGAGGGAAATGTGAAAAGAACGTTCTTAGTATTTCCCTTGATCAATATTTAAAGTCCAGTATAGTCTTAGCTGGGTTTTTGCAATGCAATTTAAAACTTTAACTCACACAAATACTTTTCTGTACCTTCACTCCATCACACGGCTTAAGGATTCAAATGAGAGTTGTAGGCGATGACCAATAACTAGCCTTCTTGCTAACACTAAGCCTACAAATTGTTTCAAGGGCACGTGAAAAAAACTGTGGGATCAAAAAACAACATTCTCATTAAATCACTTTTTTAACCATCCGAGATCGTTCAAAATTTCCCTTTAATTTCATCGCAGTGTGTATTTTTCCTCCTTTCATAAGTTAAACTCACAATAACTTAAGATAAAATTGAGAGAGTTCATTTAATGTTCATAATATTTTGATTGTTTGTTTTACGATTCACATCATTACACTCATTGATTGGTGCAATGTGATAAAAACTTGATTTGAAGCTTCACTCATCAAAGAAACCATTCATGCTGAGAATAAAAATGAAATATATAAGTTAATACAAGACAATATTATGTATTGTTTCTAACACATTTTAAATCATATGAAATTTTTCTCTTAAGCTCATAAAAAAATTTTGATTTTAAATCACATGTTCGATGTTCCACCATTTTACAGAAGAAATATAATCCTGTCAATCATGATTTCTATGAAAACGAGAAAAAAAAACCTTTTGTATGTCAACTGCCTATCAAATATCGTCTTTATGACATTTCAATTGTAGCTATTCTCGTTAAATGTTAACCTTTTTTTGTACTTGTTACTAAAATACTGTCATTTTCACTTTTTATTATTTTTTTTAACGTTTGAAATGCAAAGTACCGTCATCAAATTCAGTAAAATTATGAAGAAACCTGTAAAATCTTAGGATATTTCATTCAACTTATGTTCTGTAAATGCACAAAAATTAACAAATTCATGACAGTTCCATAGAAAACTGAAGCAAAATCACTCAAATGGAACAATTTGCTTTTAAGAAAAACACAACATGATTTGTAAGCTGTTTGAAATTCAAGTAAAACAAGATAAGCAAATATTAATTGTTAAATTTTCAACAATAAATATTGCAAGTGTTACAAGAACATGAAAATAAATAACGTGATCTGAACTCATGAATGGAATGGCATTACAATAAAAAAATTGTTTTAAAAAAAATATAACAAAAATTGAAATAAAATCCATGTCAAAATCAAATAAAAGCATAAAATGTTCCTTGAAAATGCATCTGAATAAGTTGTGAATTGTGTTTGTGTGAAGGTTGTTACAAAATCCAATAATAGTGATTATTATATAAGTTGTCGGTCGTCGTTACATTTCATTTACAAGTTTTTTTTTGTTGTAATATTTACTCTCAAGATCAGAGATGAAGCGAAGTATTTCTTATAAACATAAATTAAAATATAAAATACTTGACATCCATAAACTATTTTACTTCATAATAGTGCTTAATACGAAAAAACTGTGCACAAAACACTCATAAAAACATCATGTTGACTGTTTTAATATTTTTTTTTTAATGCAAACAAAATGCACAAATTTGAGTTGAGTTGAGTTGAATATTGCAATAAATTCCGTTTAATATTAGTTATTTTAATGTGGTATCAAACAGTGATTCTCACATATTTATTAAATGTCTCAATCTTTTGTGTATTTTATGTTGGATATCATGATGACAGCTAAGACTGATGTGATTAGGGCGTCTCTCTACTTGAAGATAATTCCATCAATTTCTCGGGATATTTTGAAAATTTTCAATTCAGATTAAGGGTCAGATCAAAAAAATTTCAGTCATAATCTTAATAGTGTGTCACCCTACTCAAAATATTTCTGATTACACGGTTTTCAGCTTAAATAAAAGTGCATAACATAATATCCAAGTTAAATAACAATAATCCTTGAAAGAGAGATACAAAAATTTTTGACAAATATATTATTGTTATTATAATTATTATGTCTCAAAGACAGACTGCGACCAAGAGAGATTAAGAAAAGTAACAAAAAAAAATCTTATCTTCCAACTTTTTTTTTCACATAATTAAGATTAACAAATGAGCCATATATTCATATCCGCTCGCATGCACCACTACAGATCACAACACAAAAGTAACAGGTGATAATTTTCTTGTTATATGTTTAAAAATTAAAAAAAAAAAACTCATAAGTGATCGTTGTCATTGATGATGACAACGACAAGACATTAAGTTATTGTAAGCGAGAAGCGGCAACATCTTTTTAAACAAGTCGCATCGAATCGTTTCTTTTGGTTTTTATGTGTCATTTATGATAAAAATTGATATTTATTTATTTATTCACATATTTTTTTTTTATTGGAAATAATAAAGTCAAGAATCGGATCAGTGTTTTGTTTGTGTTGTGACCGATGAATTTTTACATTTTAATTTTTATGTGGAACTAAATTATGTAAAATATTGTGTATAAATTATATTTAATTTCAATAAATTTATGTTTTTTATAACATTTTTTTTAAACGGTACATGATACGTGTTGTTCATATTCATGATATTTTTTTAAGAGAAACTCGCATCTTGTTTTGGTTCATCTCAATGAAATTTGAGAAAAATGAGGATCTGTGTGATCGAATAATCGCATTTCAGGAATAAAATAGATGCTGTGAAAATTGATTGAATTGCAGAATCGTCAAATACGATGCTCTTTTTCTCGCAGGACGGTTCAACATACCAATTTTGGTCTAAATTTTAAAGCAGCGACTCACATTTATGCAATAGGGTATCCAAAATGCATCCATTTATGTATTGAGTGCCTATCGGTCTTGAATGACAATTTAATAGAATTCTGACATAAAAGGGCTCGCTAAGAAGAATGGACAAAAATTTCCAGGCCAGCTTCTTAGAACCGACACTTCAAATTGTGACACTGAATCTCAAACTGACTTCAAATCGATCACAATATAAAAATTTTATCTGTGAAATGAAATGAAACTGATAAAAATACACTAATCGCATAAGTGATCTTCGAAAACTTACCCATTTACTGTTTTATGCACGTTTCAACAATTATTTTCAACGTTTTCTAACTTTTTTTCTATCATGAAATGGCTGACTCATTACGGCATGTACGTGAATTTTCTCCACTCCTACTACTTGTATAAAATCGAATTAACTGAATTATTATTATCATTTACAATAGCAATAACAATAATCGTTACATTCATCAAAGAGGTGAAAAGTACATTTCTCTATTGTGATTCTGTGTATTCCGATGCGTATCTGATTTCTTCTTCTCTATTTTTTTCAAGTTAAACTGAGTTCACTTTAGGAGCTAACTTACATCAATCGGTTTCAATTGCATGTGTAAACTAAAATTACATTACAATCTCATAATAAAATAAAAGTACAAGGAAAAAAAATTGTTCGTTGCACAAAACAAATTGAATGGAAGCACATTTTTCATGAATTTGTTTCGGTTTTTCAATTATTTACACCTCTTTTCTCGCAATGGTCTGTGTTATTCGCGAAACATGATATGTTATTGCGATTCCTTCATAACATGTATTTATTTCTATTTTAAACCATGACGATTTATGTGACCTTTCAACGCATAGTGAGTTGTGTAATGATTAGGAGGTCGCTTTCACACACACACACACATGTCGATTTATTGTAAATGTTTTCTGCTTTCCGCCTCAAGCAAATATATAATTATTATTACATATTTTATTTAAATTTTTTTGTATTATGATTGTTTCAACTGTAAAATTACTTCTTGATTGCAGATTTAGCTCAAACTAGGTGTGTTCCAATTTAACCTAAAAATCTATTATTATTATTAATATAATTTTTTTTTATTGTCATTGACAATGAAGTTTTTTTTTCATTTTTTGGTCAGTTGACTGAATCAGATTCAAAAAACCATGAAATCACAACCACAGCCAGAGGTAAAATATATAAAATAAATTTTTTGTATATGAAATGATTGATTGCACCAAATAATTGCCAATGTCTGTTCATGAATTGACAATCATCAAACCAAATAAACATAAAAAATGTGTATTGAATTAAAGAAAAATAATTTCACTACAAACCCCATTTTTTCAAAAAAAATATGTATACAAAGTTAGAGTTTATGTTCTGTTGACTTGTTTCGCGCATGGCCATGTGCTTGTCCATGCTTGATTAAATCGCCAATGGTAGCAGCCTGTGGTTGCATTGATGCATTTCAAGGTAATAATCTGTAATTTTTTTGTGTATGTTATTGATCATAAGTCATGACAAAGTAATGTTTTGATTTAAAATGAAACAAAAAAATTAAACAAAACGAACAATAAAAATAAAGTAATAAAAAAAAAATTTACCACAAATTCTGTTTTCTGTTGATGTTTTTTTATGGAATTTTTGTTTGGGTTATGACTCGACATGATTACAAATGTCGTCGCCATGACATTTGCTTCATAAATTACAACTTTTACTCAGTTCATTGCATAAACGATTGACTGTCCTCTGGGACTTCTTTGCAAATACAATTTTACAGATCAAAGTATTTTCAAAAATCTCATAATAAATGGTTTTAATTCCCAGTTTAATCCCATTTCATTATCGTTCATCGATCAAAATCGAATCAAAATGTGGTTAAATTCATACAAAATTTTCCCCTTTATTTTAATGCAATGTTAATTTTACACTTTAAACATTGCTGATACCATTCTCATGATTTTACATCAACTTCTGGGAATACACAAGGAAATTTGTTGGCAAATATTTGTTACTTTTTGATGATACTTTAAAAACACTTTACAAGTGTTTGTACTCACATCTGTTGATAAATGATTTTATGAGAAGTGAAATGTTTTAAATGAGTGATCTGAATTAAGTTCTTATGCTTTGCTTCCTCGGTTTTGAACATTAATCTTCTAGAATTTAGTTTTTGAATCAAAATTACTCAATAATTGCATTGCAATCCAATTTTTTCTGTAATATAAAATCGATTTTAACTTCATCATCATCCAACGGAAGTAATGCATGATCACAATTTTGATTAGAAATTAAATACAAAAAAAAAAAACAGACAAAATTTTGATGAGATTTTATTGAAACAGGAAATAATTTTTCCGTTTAACATATCAAATGTTCAAAATCTCATCACAATTTTAATTTTTTATCATATCATTTCAAATTTAGGATTAAAGTTTTCCATTTATTACGAGAACAGTTAAAATTTAACGAAATCATAATAAACCTTGTCGCCATTCCATTCAAATAATATTACAGTATTTAACAAATTAAATGGAATGTGCAACATTTTGCATCTTCATTTTTCTTTGCATTTTGTATCTTGAACGAGTTCCTTGATGTAGGTAAATCAATTATGAAAAATTTGTTGCATTTCATTAAAATTTTATGATTTTAAATATTTTACGCAACATAACAAAATATTATCTCTGGTTATATTTTCTCATATTAAAGATGTTATATTAAAATAAAAAAAATACACAGTGAAATTGACATTTAAATAAACATCAGCAAATTAACAATATTTTAATGAGATTTCGACAACAGGCGACAGAACTTAATTTTTTTTGACGAATTATTAATTAACTGTTTCATTTTCTGTCGTCATGTCTTCATTTTTTTAGAATTAGAAATAATTTGTTTATGCTTATGAGAAATTTGAGATAAAATTGAAAATATATTTTAAAAAGAGACAGATGTAATCGAATTGAAGGCATCACTTCTAGACATTATGGTGACGCCTTTTTAAATTAACAATCTGTTTCGTGAATCTGCTTTTTGAGTACATTCAGTTAATAATCTCGTGTTTTTTGTTCTGTTTCTATTTCATTTTTCTTTTAAAAGAGACAATTTAACAGGTATTGAGTAAGCAGAAGCGATGAAGATAGAACTAAATAAATGACAGTTCATAATTACATTGACATGGATGAGTAAATGAAATTAATTTGATTTTTTCTGGGTGTTTTGAGATTTTATTTTTGTGAGATGTCTTATTATGTGAATATTTTTCAAAATTGTCATTCAAGAACGGGCCCAATTTTAAATTTTACAGGTCAAGATTCTCTTATTGGTCCTCAAACGGTTGGCATTTATTTTCGGCCTTTCCATGGACATTGTGACTCATCGAAACCCGCGTTTTTTTTATCAAAATCGATTAGAAATGAGCCAAAAAGACCCTGTTAGTGCCAAACAACAGACGTCATTTGACAATTGAGACATCCAGCCTTGCGAGACGTTTTCAACTTACAGTGTGAACTTCAAGCTAGAATCAATAAGTGATCATAGGTGATGGCAGTCGGATAACAATCCCGAGTATTCAGAATGTCAACTGTGATACACTTCCCCAAAATCTTTAATTCAAGTGCCCTGAGAATTGCATTTTATTATTTGTCTCGAATGAACATGCCCTTCAAAAAACATTTCAAGTGTCTCATTTCATGTGCATATGCAAAACATAAGTTTAATGACTTAAGTTAATATTTTAACTGTTTTCATGACCAATATGTTATATGACGTAAATTTTAATGTCAAAATCTTGCAAACAAACCCACATTTATGACTCATCTGTATCGAATGCAATGCCAATTGATGTCTCAATTCAGTTTCATCACAAAAAAACACCTGAATCCATAAAAAACCTTATTGAATTGCAATTGAAATGGAACAAAATAAAGAAAAAAAAACATATAAGGACACTTACTTACCACAATGGGATAGCTCAAAGTCAATTTCGACACACAATAAAACCAATTTCGTCAATACAATAGGCAAAGTTTTCATATAAATTTTTTTTTGAATGTTTATTATGATTTTCATCTATTTCGTTACCAGCCGTTGACTCAAAAAAAAAATGAAAGCAATACTAATACCATTATTTGTGTTATTGTTAAACAATTTACTGTATTTAAAAAAATACGACTGATAGACACAAAAATAAAGTAATAATAGTCCTTTTCACATTGTTTGTGATACCTGTAAGGCCTCGTTTTGACTAAACACGATTTTATTGTTAATTCAACGTGTTTTTTATTCTCTCTCATATTCTATTCGGAATTAAAATATATCAGTCCGGACTTTTGAATATTTTTCGGTGTTATTATTCATTCATTTTAAAAATAATAGCAAAACATAAAGAGATTCAAAAAAAAATAAAGAATTGAACTGGACTTTTTCATAGTAATCTGAATCGGATTATTTGTCGAATGTTTTGCGTAGGTTTAATATGCAAAGGTTTTCAAATGTGTACCATACAAAATTCATAACAAAAGGTGATGATGATGATGATACCTTACAAACATTCAATTGAACATGAATAATGCCCTTCGATCGTTTTTTCACTTTATTGTTGAAATGAAATACAAAAAAAAATGAAATGAAAGGTAAAAAAAATAACAAAACAAAACTTTTCATCAATAAAATAACCTGGACTGGACTAGAAACCTGATGAAAAGAAGTGCGGACAATGCATTTTATTTTTATTTTATTTTTTTTTACTTGACTTGACTTCTGTATATTTTTGTCAAGTCATTGACTGGTGATTAGTTTCATGATAGGCAATATCAATATTTCTCATTTAAAATTGTATTATTATTGTTCGTCGGACGCCACTTCAATTTTTCACGAATCATAATGCGTTTCTTTCAAAAAAAAAAATAGGAAAATATTTCATCAACAATAAAAATGTTTAATGAACTAATAATAAAAATAACAACAAAAATTCAGATCAAGTCAAGTCTATTTAGTTATTTAATGATATTTTTGGTAGCATAACTTAAGATAGGTACCAAATGTTTTTGTATCACTTTTTTATTGGAAGAATAACATGAAAGAATACCGATTTTATTATTATTATTATAATATGATGTTCCTAATAAAATGTAGTAATATTGTTATTTTATGACGGCGTTACACACTTGTGTCTTCGGTATTTGATATTTTGATTAACATATTTTTTTCTTAACCGGTGTTTAAACATGTGTCAAATTTCAGAAATTAACGGATGAGAAACGGTTAAAAATTGGTTAATCATAAATTTGACTGACTTTTGGTGTTTTAAGTGATGTGTCCTTCCATTAAGAGGCAGACGATATCAAAATTTATGTTTTTGACGACCGTCTCGTGGTCATGTTATGAACTTTCTGAAAAATTTTGACCTAAATTTTAAGAGTTCTAGCTTCTTCATTGCAATTTTTTTCAGTCCGAACCTCGATTACGAAAAAAAACCGTTAAAATTCATCTTAACTCTCGAAACACGGTCAAATGAAACATCATGGCGCTGTAATAATTACAGTTATTTATTTAACTTTCATAACAAATAATCACACTTCACCTTTTTAAAAAAAAAAGCAATTTCATACAAAAATTTACCATAATTGACCTTATGACCCTTAAAATTTCCAGTTAAAGCCCATTCAAAAACAAATAATAATCCATTTCATCTGTTTCTTTATACTTTCATAATAATCCATTGGATATTTTTTTCTTCACAGATGTCATGTCACATTTGTATACACATTTCTCTCATTTTAACATATTATTTACATGAATTCATAGACAACGAAAAAAAAATAAACATTACTTAAAGATTAGAAATGGTCAGTCAACAAACATATCAAATAGATATTTTATATACCATTTTATTTGAGTAGACATAAGATATCTAAATAAATTTTTGTATTTTGTTATTTTTTTTTTGTTTTAAGATGGACAGTTAAATCATAATTTATCATTTACATTTTAAACGTTGATGGGCTCTAGCATGGCTTAACTCGGTTTAGACATAGACGAGTTATGTAAAGAAATATACAAAAAAAATGAAACCATGAAATCTGAAATTAATATGTATAAGATTAGAGGTATCATTTTTTTTTTGACATGTATGTGAAATGAAATATAAGAGAAAACCGCTTGTCCTAGAACAAATATGAGAAACTTAATTTTTTTTAAGTCGTCTATGGTTTGAGTATTTTGAGTCACATAATCTCGGATAATTTTATGCATATCTGTTAAATTTATTATCATTTTTGTTTTTTTTGGTATTTTAAAACAATCAAACAAGAGATGCAAATTTGATGAATCTTAACACGTTTTTGATGTTCATTGTAATCACCGTTGAAATTTATTACGAGGACAAGGAGAAATTTGACGTCATGACTCGTCATTTATTTAAAAACATGACTATGAATGGAAATTTCCACTGTCTTATATGAAATAGAGCTTTCAATAAACTTAAAAACGTAAAAATTGAATCAGTTAAAAGTATGCACAAGAGTCGAAAAAAGTCATAAATCGAAATTCAAATAAAAATGTAACCCCAATATTCGAATGTTCATGTTTCATAAAATTTCACATATTTTTATATTAACTACTGACTTGTATTTGCCTTCAACAACTTTACCTAATCCAATATTTTATATTTTTCACATTATTTTATTATTATTTATTTAAATATATGAATTTTTGATGCCAATTCAATGAATTAAATGCGCTTCTGAATTCACTTTGCCTGTTCACTTCTTTGACCACCCGCATATTATGCATGGACAAAAAGAGTGCTC
Organism: Culicoides sonorensis; assembly: GCA_900002565.1. Lineage (NCBI taxonomy): Eukaryota > Metazoa > Arthropoda > Insecta > Diptera > Ceratopogonidae > Culicoides > Culicoides sonorensis. The sequence continues at coordinate 134,868 of LN483656.1, read as the reverse complement.
ATAATACCGAAATTCTTGTTCCAAATTAACTAAAAATGCGATAAAAATTTCATTTATTAAATGTCCTGTCGGCGTTTGTGAGCCAAGTCTCTTTGTACTGCGGAGCGTTTTCAGCTTTCAGTGTACGTAAAGTAAATTTTACATGAGTCATGTTACTCGATCGCATCTCAAATGCACTTAAATGCATCATTCATGATCAATTTCCCTTATTTTTATTAATAAATAATAAAAAAATAACTTATGCAAAACATTTATATTTATTAAAAGTTTATTTTTTATAGCCGGCCATTATCTATTATTTATGTGACCAATTCAAGAGAATAAATTCAGTCATTAATTTAACATTTCTTTTGTTTTTATTATTTTTTATTTTATTTATATTTGGATCTTTTGAAAATAATATTAGCATATGAATATAATTTCATTTTTTTTCTTAAAAAAAATATAACGGGGGTCATAAAAAATGATTCAAAATTTTTATCACCCGCCTTCTTGGTATAAAAATTCACAACAATACGAGCAACAACCAAATAAGAGCATCAGTTGGTGATTATAATAAGGACTTATCTTAAGAATGAATGTGTAAAAAAAAATAAAATTCAACACACTGAGGATAAGATAATACGCATAAATTTACATAATTAGACATAATTCTTTCTTTTTATGATCCAGATTCTCCCCATCATGTCCGAATTTGTAGTTGCAAAAAAAATAAAAATAAAATATATGAATATTTATAAAAAATATATATAAAAAAGAATAAAAAATTAAGAAGATTGTGTCGTAATAAATAATATTTTTGTGATAAAATACACATTTTTATTTTAAAACCATCGTAAAATATTTTGTTTTGTGGTCACACAAAATTGTTTTTCATTCATAATTTTTATTGTCGTTTTGTCAAAAAAAAAACAAATTCAAACAGCTTAACATTCTTATACGTGACTGTGAAAAATTCTTAAATCGACACATATCAAAACATAAGATGACCTTTTATTTTCAATTTCATTTATTCATCAGTGACATTACTCACATATATTGACATAATTTCTTCAAAAAGAGTAAAAAAATCAGTGATGCATGAAATGTTACAGTTGAAAACAGAAGTATTGAATGACAATCAACATAAGTTCACATATTGCATTTACAATGAAAAAATGTTATGCTTAGGAGACGAAACATTTATTGCATTGCAAACAAGAAGCAACATAAAAAAAAAAAATAATTTTATAATAAAAAAATGAAATAAAATAAAAAGATGAGGCGTGGTTTTTATTACACATATAAACAGTTTTATATACTTGGTGCATGTATAATAATAATTTTACACAGTACACTGTGCTATTATTATTGTCTTGTCTCTTATATGTGTACATGAAATATCTTTCTTCAATGAAATATGATGACTGTCTTTTCTTATTTTTATCTTCTTAATACATACATTTCAGTTATATTGCTTTATTCGTATTTATTTATTTACTTTTTTTATTTTTATATTATGTGTTTTGTGTTCAAGTGGAAGGAAAGATTTTATTCGTAGATAAACAAAAGTGGAATGGTGAAGATTTTCAAGTCGAATTATTTTGATATTACATAAGAATTCATGAAAAAAATGAAATGAAATGAAAAGAGAGATGTAGGTGTACAGTAGCCATGTCTATTTAATTTTTTTTGATTGAATGTTTCAATTTGATGACATTTCTTAAGTCAAAATGAATTTTAAATGTCACAATACTACTCATGAAGACCACAAGCAAGACTTAAATTCATAAAAACGATTATTTTAACCTAAACCTGGGACTGAAATGACTCAAACGATGAGTTCTCATTGAAATTCGCTGCTTTGACCCGATGTTTCATGAAATGTGATCACGTGTCTTAATTGAGCAACGTCTTTTTAAAATCCATTCCATTTTCTGGTGATCTGAGTTAATTTTCTACAGTGACGCATCTAAGAATCATAAAAATTCACATTTTTCGATGATATACTTGCATTTTACTCGTCTAAGACTACGTCTCGCAATTGAGTTGTTTCATTGTCTGACAAATGTTATTTCAATGTTATGAAATTCAATGCTTTTATGAAAACATATGATTCTGTTAATTATTTTAAAATTAAAAACAATTGAAAATGACACGATTGTTATTGAAATTTAAGTCTTAATACTGGTCTTAATCGTCATGAAATGTGATTCGATACAGACTTAGCGCCACTTAATCACCTGCTACTCTGGTCATTTTGACGCCAATTTCGCGAAATAATTTTTTTAAACATCTTAGCAGAAAAATTGACTATGAGAATCATGGAGTGGATGAAATGTATAAATATTATTGTTTTCCATTAAATTATTTTTTGAAATCCTATTATTTTTTTTCAAATATAATTCCATTTGTCTTCCCTCTATTCAAAATTCTATCATTGAATGCAAAATATTACATAAAGAGCATCAACATGTGTTATTTTACCTATTCAATCTATTTATCAAAAAAATAAGCCCCGAAACAGTCAAAAATTATTCTATTGCTAATCGCTTGCGGCAAATTACAAAAAAAATGAGAAATATTATTCAACAGAACAGGTTGGCAGGGGGTCCCCTTGTTTTTATTATTATTATTATTTTTATCGTATTCATAAAAACTGTATCATATCGTGCAGCTATCAAAATGTATCAAAAATATACATAAGAAATTAAAACAATTTCATTAGAGACTTTGTGCACACTGACATGAAATTGTCTGACTCTCATTACATACAAATATAGCTTAATTTGAAAATTTCGATCCAAAAAAAATAGAAGCTTCATGTGACCATATATTTGGAGTTCAAAGTAAAACATTTACATTAAAATGACAGTTGTCGGTACCGCCCTTCTATCTCCGGGATATCATGTTGCGTCTTTTTTCATCATAAAATTAAAGTCAAGTTGTAATACAAAATCCAAACAAAGATCGACACATGTAATAATAAAATAATTTTGTTTAAAGATACAATTAAAGCAATTTGTTGATCAAATTTCAATGTATGTTGTGGGCATTAAAGAATAAAGTGACAAGAAACACGTCATTTATCTCCTACACTCTCAAGATTTCTGTCAGTGATCACGATGTGGTGTAGCACGAAAAAAAATAAAAAATACTAAAATAAAAACAGCGTGTGTACAGGTATAAACTGTTTCATTATTCACATTTTTGGTTTGATATCATCATCTTTTTATAGATGTTCTAGTTTTTTTTATTGTTATTATTACTACTAATTTAATATATAGTGTTGTTATTTCTTTCATTTTTCGGGTGATAATTATAATAATTATGTGTTAACATCAAATTTTATCGTAATTTTTGATCTAAAACGTTTTATTTTATTAGAAACGATTAAAATTTTAAAGATTTTTATGATATTTTTTTAATTTTATAATTCTATTTTCGAACCCACACACATGCGATGTGTCAGGTGTCATTGTCCAAACTTTTTTTCTTCTTGAATGAATGAAATTTGATCTAATGGCTAATGGCATGTTTGGCTGAAAGCTTACACCTTTGTTGATGTCCTTCAGAGGGAGCTACCTTTCAATTTATCAAAATCGGTTGAATTTCATCTCATGAAAGGCTCAATAAGTGATATTTAGGGGGAGGGACTGAACAATTTTTCCTACTGAATCCTCCATTGGGCTTACTGTAGTAAATTGATATTTGTGGGATATTTTGCGAGGCCTGTTTTTGGATTCAGTATGAAAGTCTTCAGAGAAAAAAAATTCATTTATGACTTTCAATGTTAAGTGTTCATTTTTGACTGTAATTTTATATTTTATAGCATTTTATGACATAAAACCCAAATTTAATACACCGTTATGACTTATAAATAGTGATTTATGCTGAATATCATACACTGAAAACGACAAGTGACATTAAAAATTTCATGACAATGGATTTTTGAGACTTTTGTGCTTAAAGTCCTTTTTTTTATCAACGAAAACAAATCTCATATATTAAAATCATAAAAACTTTGAGAAAAGAAAAATAAACATAAGATTTTACGATGGCCCGTAATATAACCGTTTTTATATTCATTCTCCTTCAGTTTTTCTACTGATTTACAATGTGGAACAAATCACATATTTAAATTTATTGTCCTATCGTAACCTCAATAAAAAACGAACTCCCATGATTAGGAAAGCGTTACTTGTAGATTTTTTACTTATCTCATGCATAATATATTTGATTTGGGCCTGTATTAATAGACAGTGAAAAGTGATTTCAATAGAAATCAGGCGTGAAGCGTGCACTTTTATTGACTTGTGCTTTTATGCTTCAATAATTTACATTTTTTTATTTCGTGTACTTGAAATACTCAATTAGAAACACACACGTCGCTGATTAGAAGACATTTTTCACTTTTTGATATGCATATTCGCTTGTTGATGTGAAATGTCATGCAATGATGATAAGATGATTTTAATTCAATTTTTTTCTATCTTCATTTTTATTTCTAGGTTTGGTTTCAAAATAAACGATCAAAAGAACGGAGGCTAAAACAATTAACGAGTATGGGTCGTGGTCCATTCTTTGGTGGATCACGTAAAATGCGAGGATTTCCAATGAATTTATCCCCAGGTGGTTTAGATGATGGACATCCCTTCCCATATTTTGCTGCCGATGGAAAGTTTGAATTCGGTTATGGAGGACCACAATTTCATCCACATGATTCACCCTTTTTCCCAGGACATCCTGGAGGACCAATGCCTTATAATGCACCAGGTAAGATGATTCATTCCCTATCAAAGACACTTCATTAAAATTTGAAAGTGCCTTCTCACTTAATTTAAGTCAATTTTCAAAAAATACTGAAGTCTTATCAGGACATCCCGATTTTTTCATCATTTCAGGTGGTCCCATGGATCATGCTGGTCCAATTCCAATGGTGAATGAATTTGGAGGTATGACACCTGATGCACAATTTCTGAATCAACCAAATGGACCACCAGGCGGAGCAGGCTCAGGTGGTCCCGAGCACTTACTTGGTTCAAATGGACCACGTGGTGGTAGTCCAGAGTTCCTTGGCAGTGGTCAATTCTCAGAACCGCAAAATATGCAAAATGAAGGACTTGTATGGTGAAAAAAGTTATTCTTTAGTCGATTTGAGTTGTAATTAGTCGTTAAAAATACAGGTACACACATTTCATATTAACATACAAAACAGAAAAAAAAATAGTTGAAAAAAAATGATCATCATCATCAATCAAACACCTTTTTACTGTAGAATTTATATTCAAACAAAAAAAATACTAACTTTATATTGTAACTATTACTCTTATTATTATTATTATGATTATTGTAATAAATGGAATGCGCTTTAATAATACACATCAACAGAAAAAAACAATGAAAACAGCAATTCAATATAATAAAAAAAATATTGAAAAAAATCATGTATGATGATTGACCTGTAAATGAAATTGAACACGCAACAAGCATTTCATTTCTAAAGACAAGTATTAAATTCTTTTAAATTAAAGTCATTTATTATGCTATTATTATGTTATGATCACGTGCTGATGTTGAAATGTGACGATTAAAATGCGTTTTATTATTATAGTTCTCATTTTTTTATTTTCTGTTTATTGTTCTTATAAAAAATCAGTTTACAATGAAATTGGATACTTGATTAAATTTTTAACGATTTAATTTAAAACTTTAAAATGAGATGAATCATAAATTCCTCTATTTTCCATCTCAATTTTTCATATACATAAATTGTGAATGTTGTCGTCTCTTGTTGTAATACTGGAATCAAAATTTCTTGTAAATAAAGCACTCAAATTGCGAAAAACCATTCAAAATTGTATTATAAAAATAAAAAAAAAATGATCTTATTAGATATAAGATCATTAAATTTAACAATAGATAAGACCTAAGGTAGGAAAAAAAACATAGAAGATTAAAACGAATATGACAAAGTTTCATCCTTATTCTTATTAAGAAAAAAATTAACACAAAAAAAAATATTTAAAATTTAATTGTAATTGTACAAGAAAAACTAAATAAAAATTTTAATAAAAAAGAAACTTTATATAGGTGGCATAATGTCTCATTTTATTTTCAATTTAAACTAATAATTGTAATTATAAAACTTGAAAATATAAAAAACGACAAAAAATGAAGAGCTATTAAATCATAAAAAGAGAAAAGTATTAGTTAAATATTAATTTAAATTATAAATAAAATTATGATTGAATAAATGTAAATAATGTTATATTTTAATTATTTGTATCTTAATATTTTTAGGATATTTATAACAATTATTCTTATTATTGTATGATAAAATTTAAACTTAAAACAAATTATGTCCTTATTTAAATTTAGTTTTATTAGAATGCTAAAATCAAAAAAAAAATATTAATGAGAAAAAAAACATTAAAGAAAAAAAATATATAAAATAAATTTAAAAAAACAGTTTTATTTCTGTGAAATTTTCGAAAAATCTAATCATTATGTTTTGCTGTTTTTGCTTGCTATTGAAAATACCGTGTTGAAATTTCCCACAAATTAAGTTAAAAAAGTGCCTTCAAATTATAATGGCGACGCTTAACAATATTTTTAATAAAATTTCAAATTTTGTTTGACCATATCTACTTTAGGGTTTTCCACATTTATTCTTTAAAATCATGCCAATCGCTAGATATTGATTCTATCTAAAGAGCTTTTTTAATTTACACCGATTCAACGAACTTTTACCCAGATTAGGCTACAGTCCTTCCAGAAAAACAAGCAAGTTTGATTAAAATTTACTGAAAATCATACATTTGATAAATGAACAGTATCGAAAACTGAAAAGAGACATTTTAAAGGTAATTTTTTAGGCGACGCCTTTAAAATAAGAATAAGCTTTTTTGAATTCATAGGAAATTTCAACACGGTCCTGAAAACTAAGAAATTAAAAAGAAAAGGAATAAACAGGTAAGTTCATGAAGGTAGCTCAAGATCTTCATACAGTTGTGATAACTTGAGATTGGGGATGAGAAAAAAAATCGTGTTATTGTGTTACGAAACTTTAAGAAATTTAAAGGTTTAAGGTCTTGTATTGCGTCCACCTACACTATTAAGTTGAAAACGCTCCGCAGTACAAAATGATTTGGTCGAAAGACGGAATTCTTTGATTGACACTTACAAGGCGTTTGATATATGCAAATTTTATCGCATTCCCTGATAATTTGGATAAAAAATCTCGAACATATTGGGAATTTTTTAGCCTATGTAAATTACGTGGAGTTGCGGGGCGTTTTCAACTTCCAGTGTAATCTTCATAAGTGCATTAATTGACTCAAGTTATCAAAAAACTCAATTTCACAGTCTTTTTACACACCTGCTGAGATTAAGCACAATCGACCACGTGTCAAAATTATATCAAACATAAAATTCACTTGAAAGAATTTCATTAATTCAAAAATTAAAGAGCAATTATTCATTCAATTGAATTTAACAAAAACACATGTTTCATCACCCTTTCTTTGCTCTTTAATTTTCTATCGAAGTTAAGTACAATCAAAAATATATTGACTGGAAAGGTAAAGTTACAATATTGTAAAATTCCTTATTTTGAATCAGAAAAGTCATTATAAATTTATATTAAAAACAATGCAATTCATAACCTTCGAACGGAGTTTTTCCTACCCTACTCATTTTGATATAAAATTTAAAAAAACAAAATTTATAACTAAATGCATGCATGTTATAGTTATAAAATTCTAGATAACATAAAATTTATACACATATGAATAAATACAAAGTTTTATAAAATTTAAAATAAAATAAAAATAAAAACATTTGTTAGAAAATGTACACAGAGAGAGTTTAAATAAAAACAAAATAACATAATAAATAGTATCCGATATAGACCCGATTATAAATAAATATAGACTTTGCATCATCATCATCTGTGTTAGTACAAAAACATCATAACAACAATTATTATTTTGAGAGAGGTACACTTTTCATGGCCTAAGGGAAAATTTTATATCAACAACTGTATTTTCATTCAAAAACATTTTTTTGCTGTTTTGAAAATCTCTTTTTTTATTTTTATATCTGTGAGAGTGTGCAGTGTGTTGATATCGTTAAATCCTGTTTAAATTCGGTAACAACAACAAAAAAAGTATTTTTTGTTTTTATTTTTTTCCATTTCAACGCCTTCAGGTAACAACATTGCAGTAATTTCATCACTTTCTTCAATATTTGAAAGTTAGGATGCAAATAAAGTGATTTTGCTTGACCTTGAAGGTTTATATGCAGAGCACGAATCGTGAATGACTTTCAAATCCTTTTAAAGGTTTAAATTCATTCAATTCAAATAACCTCCGAGAAAAAATGGCACACGCTCATATTAATATTCCATTTAACTTGAATAACAATGGCATAGAAATAAAACTCACCATTCATACGTCATCATTTTAGTGCGGTATTTCAATGAAATCTTTCGTGTAATAAAAACACAATAGAAAAATAAGAGAATATGTACAATAAAGTTTATATCCATCAATAAATCTCAACAAAATTACAATGTACATTGAGTGAGAACAAAAGAAAAACAAAAATATTGCAAAATACAATTAAAATTGGATTCATAACACTGAAATAGACTGAATTTCATGAAAAAGTGCTCAAATTTGGCGCTTTCAGTTGAAGCAATGTTTGAATTTCATGATTTTCAAAATTTATTTCATTTTCAAACTTGGTCTGACCCCATGAAACCTTGAATGGGGTAATAAAACTTATAAAAACATTTACGATGGTGCAAAAAAAAAATTTACAACAACATAATATCAAAACAACACATGTAATAACTCTCTTTACGATAGGCTTTGAATGTGTGGAGGTGCTAACATGCCATTTTTTCGAAACAGAGGTATTCTATTGGTTTTGTCCACTCATTTTAATGATGTTACTTCACACTCAATTTTATGGTTATACAAAAAGTTGTGTAGGCACATAATAATAACAATAAATTATGACCTCTCTATTCTACTATTATTTTGTATTTTCACAAGCGAAACATCAATCTCTAGGTGAGAGATGGTAAAAATAAGCAATGTAACTTTATGACCCACACTTTGCCAAATAACAAATGTTAAATACATTTTTTATATCCCCTTTCAAATTTGAGTTTGCTGAGTAGATAATTCAAGCATCAAATCATGGCACATACAGACATTTTCTGCACATTCATGTTAACAGATGCGTCATGTTAAACATGACAATATATATATTGCAACAAAAAATATATTTAACCAGAAGACCCCCCATGAGAATTTATATATTTAGATATAAATATACACAAAAAAATGTTACATTTTTTTAAGTGTTGTTTACCACTGTGAATTGATGCTGTGAGTACACAAAAGTTTTGCTAACTGATTGTAGTATTTTTTTCAATTTTTGTTGTTTAAATATTATCAATGAAGAGAGGAAAAAAATTACGAAAGGTTTAGATAACCCTTGTAGAACTTTTATAGGACATACTCTTTAAATGTTTGTTATAATAAGGGAAGTAAAACTCCCACTGGGACATTTTTTGTATTCTCCATTGATAATAAAAACACGAGAGTTGAATGAAAACTGAAAAATATACTACATTTAAGTGATGTTTTTCTTTACTAAACATATTTTTACTCAATTTTTATACTTCACTGCGAACTGGTTGACCAAGTTGGTTAAGTGTCTGGTATGATTGGTAAGAATCCTGCGACTGGGGTTCGAATCCAGTCCCGGGCATGAAAATTAACTTGTATTTTTCGAGTTCCAAATGTGTTCAGGCTTTACTTAGAATACATAAAAATCCTCTTGGGATTTTAAGGAGTGCTGAGTGAAAACCTGAGGCCGACTGGATCGGATGACAGTATAAATTGTAGGTCCCACGTGGTTAGACCATAGATAAATGGCGCTTACTATGGAAGCTTCGGCTGAAATAGTATGAACACAATAGGATCATTAGGTCCGCGGTGGAGCTAGTTCATATCTAATCTAATCTATACTTCACGTGCTTTAAACTGACTGAACTCAAGGTACGAGATAAGCCAGTGCAGTATCTCATAACATATAACAAAAAAATATCAAATAACTCTCTGCTACTGCGTCTTAATGTCTCACAATTAAAACAATTTTGTTTACAATTTGATTAAATTAAATTTTATTTACAGAAATGGGATTTCCCCAAAATTAAACTAAAAACTTATTATATTTGGAATTTCTTAACGGTTACATCTTATCAAATTAAATTTAAAATTTCATAAATTTTTTCCTACATCGTCCATTTGAATCCATTGATTGACCAAAAGGACACACTTTTGGCGCCTTAAAAACAGCATAATCTTCTAGATCCAAATATTCATCTAAAATTGAAACCTCATCAGGTTCTAGCTTTTCACTGACATGTGTTTTATTTTCATCAGGTAAGTTTTTTGACAATTTATAAGCGTTCACTGGTTTCATGATGCTTGGAATTGCAATACAAATTAATATCAACATAAAATATGCTGACTTTAAAATCTGTTGACTCAAAATTACAACCATTTTTATCAGCTGGTGTTTTTAAACTGAAATGCATGGTAGTTGGTAAATAGTTTTTTGAAATTTTTATATGACGCATCTATGTGACGTTAAAATACAGAGAAACCCAGAAACGTATATGAAGTTAAATGTAGTGATAAATGTAGCTTAGGATACTCATTTTATGAAAAAAATTGAATTGAGGTCAAATCGATGTGAGTTAAAAAACTGTACTTAAGTGAAATTGAAGAGATTTAATTCAATTCAAAGCAAGTTACGTTTGTTTGAAAGGTGTTTTGATTGTAGTTCACCCTAATGAACAAAAATTTCACATATGTTTACTAAGATTAACATAAAACGAATACTGAAACATTTTTATCCGGTTTTTTTCTGATAAAAATACAAGTCTTATTATTTTTATTGTTATTATTATTCATTACTTATATTAATTTTATTTTGAATGTTGTTATTTTTAGATACAAACATCCAGTTTTAATATTGAAGGTCATTTAAATGCTTCTTTTGTTTCATTAAATCACTGTACGACATCGGCCTTTGTTATCTTTTCGCTGACCTGGTGGACAACCACGATCAGGTGCATTCAAAATAGTACTCGGTTCTGCTTTTACTACATTTTGATAAGGTGGTGGTGCAATTGTCGTGGTTGTTGTTGTTTTTTTACCCAATTTTAATCCATTTGAGTCATTGATGATTAAAAATGTAAATAACAGCAATGTAAACAAAAGACTCGATTTAAGTTGATGAACCATTTTAGTGAGACGATCTTGTTAAACTGGTTTTCGTGAATGAATATATGTAAAGCAAGTTATGAATGAGAGATAATTAGTGAGAGACATCAAGTTGGAAATACTTATTTTGCATAATACACCCGTACAGTGCTTTAAACATTTGTATGATTATTTAAAAGGCTTGGTTGTTGACTTTTGGTATTTAGTGAGTTTACAAGTCTCTCAGAGATGAGATAATGAAATTTTTTCTTTTCTCGTGCACAAATATTGATTATATAAATATTAAATATTTGAATTGCGATTAATTTAACACTTATAATAACGAGTAATACATTTTTATTTATCCCTTTGCCCATTTCGATTGACATTTGCCTCGGAATGACCTGTAACCTGGAGGACAATACCGTGAATCAGGCGGCGTTAAAGCATCAGCTGGAATCGGATAATAACCTTTTGGCCAAGTTTGTTCTTGAATAAACTCGTGATATGTTTGAGTTTTATTGCGATTTCTATTACCATTTTTATTAGTAGAGGGATTTCGTGGTCTTCCAAAGAAATTGCTAAAAAATCCAGGTTGTGATCTTGGAGTTGAAGGTTTTATCGTTGTTGTAGTTGAACTTGTCGTCGATATGATTGGAGGTCCTCCATACGTTCCACTCAATGAAATTTCAATTAAATTGAACAAAATTAACAGAATCACCGATATTTTTAATATAAATTCCATTTTATACTTGAAATGTTCGCTTGTATCAGATAAATGTCTCGATTGCAACTAAATTACAAAACAAATTACCGATGTTGCAACAGATCAAGTTAATAGAAAGAAATTGCATTTTCTTTATAAATGTCAATATGTTATTTGCATACCGTATGATGTGTGATTATGCTATTTATTGAGTAACATAAACTAGTTTTTTTTAAATGTGAGCTACTGTGAAATGAGAAGAAAATATGATACATACGACATTGGAACCACTTTTTTTTAGATCCATACGAATGAATGACGTAATTTTCAGTTTTCAAAAACCGAGATTCTTGTTCTCAAAATTCATTATTGTTGGTCAAACGTGAGAATGAGAGATTTTGAATTGTGATTCTTATCACCAACATTAAAAGGAATATGAACAAAATTAGTAAAAACGAGTAATTTGGCATAAAAACATGTTCATACAAAAAATTCTATCGATATTTATATTTTTTGTAATTTTACTTGTTCAAATTGACTTACATGCAGCAGAAGATTCAATTGGAACTTTAATTCCAAATCAATTATATGAAGGAAATCTTCTAACTGGACAGATAAATTGCGAAAAAGGCACTGTCAAAATTAAAGTGAAATCAAAAAATTCCTATACATGTCGAAAAATTCCATCTAGAACAAAACAAAATTGATAGAAAAAGAGAAAAAATTCGCAATGAAATGAGAAAAAATCAGAGAGATTTTAATTTATTTTAATGTTTAAATGCCAAATCCTTATCAGGGTAATATAAAAACAAACTAGCCAAAAAAATCCAGTTAGTTCACATCAATTTTTTACCAATTCAACATGAAACAAAATAATCTAAAGAACATTTTAGTGAAAATTCTTACATTACTCGCACTAATATTTGTATTGATGCCATGTGACCATCATTGTTTTGCAAAATCATTACAATTAACTGTCAATAATGAATTGAAGATAGATCAAAATTCAGTTTTTGTACAAATAAGGAGACGTCGGGATACAGAAAATACAGTAACTGGCACCACATTCGAAGGACAGTTCAATTGCCCAAAGGGAACTGTCAAAACCAAAACTAAGACAAGGGAGCGTTTTGTATGTCGGAGAATTCCAATGAAGCATTGAAATGATAATAATAAAAAGCTATTTCTAGTTAGATTTAATGGAATAATATTTTCTTATAATAATATTTTTATACTAAAATGTAAGTAAAATTTCAATTACTGTAAAATGATCCTACATCTTCCTCTTCGATCGAGTCTCTCGCCCCTTTTGCAGGTATTTAATGTAGTAAAAATTGTTCGTAATCCAATACTTAGCTCTTCATTTTCATCATCACTTTGACCAGGAACTTCTGTTGTTGAAATTTCTTCCGTTATGTTTTCTTCAGTTTTTTCAATTTCGCGATCCATAAATTTTATTCCAAAACCTCTGTCTTTTAAAAATCTCCAATTAAACAGCAAACTCCTTTCAATTAAATCATCAGTTAAATTATCTTTCATTCCAATTTCAAGTTCAGAATCATTGTATGCGCTTATCAATAAATGTTTATTAAATGTAATGATTAAAATTATGTATAAAACTTTAAGCGCAAAATATTTAAATGACCTTAACATCTTCATCTCAAGAGATATTTTCAACTGACTGTTTCACGTTGTGAGATGAGTTCAAAACTGAGAAGACTTTTAAAAAAATTGAGAGTGAACGATTATTTTAATTATTATCAAAATATTATTATTATTATTTATTGATTCAAATTTAAGCATGCGTCATTTTTAGATGGTTCATTTTAAAACTAGTTCCATTTTTTATTGTATTTATATCAAGAAATTTAGTTCATTAATGTTATACAATGATAATTCGATCAAAACAGGTAACTTTTTTTTAAATAAGATTATCAAATATGGTATATGACGTGCTTCATTTCATTTCATTGAACAGATAATTTTTAATTTCATCACATATTTTTTTAGCCTCGTATGAACGTTCTGCATTTTCCTTTTGTGTCCCTTTGCATTCCTAATCCACATGGCTCAGGCGCCCCTAAGGCGGTTTGCAGCGGTACAATTATTGGGAGATCCCCATCATCCGAAGTTTCGTTTTGTTGAATAAAACTTTCGGAAGAACTGATTTCATCGAAAACTGGTGACGGAGGGTCTTCAAAATCGAGTCTGTCCTCCAAAGTAGGATCAACTTTCATATTTGAATCTTCATCAGCCGATACACCTTTAAGTTGGTTATTCAACACAAAAAAAATTATTAAAATATTTAAGAGAACACAATTCACCGATTGAAACATCTTCACTGTGTAATCCAAACTGATTAAGATAATTTAACAAACTGGACTCAAAATTTGCATACAAAAAAAACGGTTTTTTACGAAGTAAACGTCACAACACGTCATATGAGTTCCGATTATGCGAATATCCAGTATTACTAGTTGTATTTTGAAGATTAACGCAAAGAATAAGTAATTCCTAGAATTGATCATCCTTCTTTGCGCTCTTTGAAATGTTTTATTTTAATTCAGAATGTATTTAACACTCAAACAAGCTAGCTCATTTACTTTGAAGCCTTTACAATGATCATTACAAAAGTTTTAATTTTATATTTGGTTTACATTAACATTGTAACAGTGGAAAGTGAACCAATTCCACAACATACCGGTGTGTTTCGTGTTCTCATTGAACCAAATGACACAGAAATGAAAGATGAACAAGCAAATATCAACAATAATACAATAGAAACCACCACAAAATCAATGGATATTGAAGATAAACGTATACTTGAATCACCTAAAAGCCATGGAAGGTGTCCGTCGTTCCACGTCAAAGATATTAAAGGTCGTTGTCGACAAGTACTCATCAAAAGAACATAAATTTATGATTTGTATAAAAATAAATATGTACAATTAAAATTATGACATACTTAAAAACGATTAACTTTTTAACTTTTGTAAGGGATGTAATTTGATATAATTTTATATAAAATTGTGATCAAATTAGTCATTTCACTTGTCCCACAAACACAACATTTGTAGGAGGATCTCGTTGACTGATCATTACACAAAATCACCCTTGCACCTCAAAATACATTGAAAAAAACATCTGTATCCCTGAAAATGAAAAAAATAGAGGAAGAGAAATTGAAAAATGTAATTTTGTTTCACTTTTTTATTTTCAGAGAAAAAAAAGGGGAAACCTTTCACAATGTGAATTACATTACATTACATTTTTATAATATAACATGTAATTTGAATGAAAACCCCGAAGAATAAATAATATCCAGGCAATTTTCGGTCCACAACAACAATCATAATAATATGAAATTTAACAATAATAATAACAACTTATTTATTTATGAAATGACAATAAAAATGATGAAAGGACTTGTGTAAATGGAATAAACATTATTATTATTTTATATTTGAACGCGGAATATAAAATAAAATAACATAAAAATTGAAGTCAATTTATGAGTTTCAAGTTACATGGAATTTTATTGTGAACCAGATTTATTATTATTATTTTTATTTTTTTTGTTCATTGCAAAATTGTTTCTCCTACATTTTGGCTTCTCGTCATATTGCCACATGTGTCATGTTTTTCTATTAGCTGGTGGATGGAGGGAAAATTAATATGTTCACTTAAAATTGTATTGTTGTTTATGAATTTTGATTTTATGGTGGTATGATAATTACATGTCCTTGAATAGAATGTTGAATTATTAGGCTAATTTTGGTTTTAAAAATTATAATTAGCAAGTAACTCTGTCGTAAATTGGACTTGTATGATTTTTTTTGAGGTACGACTTTACAGTTTACCCTTTTGTTGAAATCACAGCGCATTTTGGAAAGTTTTATAAAATTCATGGGCCTGAAAATCTGGATAATTCTGAATTAAAGCTACAACTATGCAAAATTGGCTTAAATTTGCTAAGGATTTAAGTTGGTATAAGCAGCTGTGGTTAATGAATTTCTGAAAATGCCATTTCAAGGCGCCATTTTACGTTTTTGAAGCTTCAGAGTGATGAGAAACTAGGCTATGAGTTTATCCAAAAACCGGAGCCAATTTTTTAAATGAAACAGAGCAAGCAAATAATTGTAAAGAAGAAAAAAATTCGATTACAATTTCATTGAACCTCATAAATCATTTAATCATACAGTCATTTTTTGAATTCTCTCGAGGTCATTTAAAATTTGATTCATTGACCAAATTGACACCAAAAAAAGTACATGTGCAAAAACCCATCTCACTACCCAATAAATAATAGCACACTCAAATCACCAAGGACTATTATTTTTTTTTGTATATTTTATTAAATCTTGTTTATTTTTAAATTATATTTTTTTTTGGGTTTCTTCAATTTCACTTCATTATTTTGATATTCTCTTTTTTATTGCATGTGAAAATTCTATCAATCAAATTGATAGAAAAACCAACAATAAATGAAAAAAAAAAGAAAATATGATGAAATATAGTTTTGACAGGAAAGAACAAAAAAAAAGTAATGTGAAAAAAATAACAATAAAAAACTGTAATAAAAATAATGAGGTGAAAAATGTAACCTAAAACTCATAATGGGTTTTTTTTTTGTTTACGGTCATGCCTTCTTTTTTTCATCATTTTCTTTTACCTGTATTTGAGCAAAAGAAAAATGAGCCGCCTTTTTCTTACATAATTTGGCGCAAAAAAAAAGAAAAAATTATATTTAAAAGAAAAAACGAAATGAAATGTTTGTTTTCAAAGATTGATAAGAAAATTGGTTTTGCTATTCATTATTTTTTTAACATTGGAAAGATATCTTTGTGGTTCAAGTCAAAATGAAATAAAAAAAACAAACTAAAAACTCATTTAAAATGGCATGGAAAGTTTGCATAAAATATTAAAAGAAGAAAAAAAAATTAACCGCTATGTTTTTCAATCATGCAAAGGAAAAAAAGACAATTTATTTTCTTTTAAATTTGATTTGAAAAAAAATCAGTTCGTTTTCCATCAAAGGAAAAAAAAATTCTCATTACACACACACACACACACACATACACAAACATAAAAATAATATTTAAACCGTTCTTTTTTTCATTTCATTTCTATTTCCACATTATTTTTCTTTTCATATAATTAGATTTACTGCAGTCAAACAAATAATGGATGAGTAAATGGCTTTGCATGATGTAAGAATTCACCCGTATTTTCTGTTAGCATTAAAGGAACCTGATCGACAAGATAGACAGAAGATCGATTACGCCCTTTGGCCTTTTTTCATTTAAAATACACACTTTTCTAGCTTCCACATTTTACTATTATATGTGTGTGTTTTTTTACTGAATTAGAAAAGTAAATATTGAAGTGGAAATCCAATGAATTTGAATCTACAATTTGATGAATTACACATTGCATACATTGCTTATGTCCTCTCATATTTTTTCCTTGTATATTGCATGTCTTGTCTGTTAATTTTATTGTATTTGTAATAAAAATAATAAAATTAAAAAAAAAACACAATGTAGTGATTCCAATTATAATCACATTGGAAAAATGATACAACATACGGCCGAGTTAGTACAGGAGTTGGTAGTGGTGTCAGTTAAATTTGATCACGCAAATAATATATTTAATGTAAGTGGTCGTTATCGGACAAAGGCAATATTGTTTGATACTGAATTTGTATTACACTTCTTACAAAACGGTCGAATTTGTAAAGGAAAACTGATGAGGTGACCCAAAAACCGCTTGAAAAGTCATTCAAGACATGGAAACTCAACTATGATGATTAAAATCAGTTAAAATTCGTAATCTTAAAAAATTTTGAGCTAAATTTTGATATTTTCTGTTAAATTTTTAATGCAAAAGTAATATTTCATAGTCACCCTAACGATGTGTGAGAACTTTTCGTGTCTAAAACATATATTAATATTACAAAACAGTTACGTAGCACACTCACCTTCATTCATGTATCCTTGCTGTTAAATGTTTGTTTGTCAATTTAGCTGTCCATCAAGTTACTTTTCGACTATCATTGTTCAGGAAATAAATGCGTGAGTGTTCTTTTAATCACAATACAATTTTATTGTTATTTTTCTGCCTTTTCAAAATTCATTTTTACACGAATATGAATAGACTATGTTCTGTTTTCATTGGATTCGAATTTTAAGGATGGCCTAGGCGGTTATCTTATATTCCAGTCATATCTTGGCCAGGAGCTCAGATGGCTTATTTTAAGAACATTTAATGATGATTTTGATAAAAATTCGAATATTGTGTTCACTTGTCAAGCCTTGGTTAGAAGGTATGACTGCCGACAAAAACTTTAAGTTGCCAAAACTTGTATATTTGGTTGACTAAAGTAAATTCAACCAAGTGCCTGGTCTCTGTGGATCACTGGACGTAAAATTCCTGACATATAACATTGAATCAGGGATTAAATTGGATCAACACTCGTTTTCACACACTCTTACAACCAATTTGCAGGCACAGGCATTGTCATGTGCGTCAATTACGTAAACTGACCTCTGTCTTCACACTTACAATTTCCCTCGACAATCAATCAATTTAATGTCGATTATCACTCAATTTCATATATTTATTTTTTGTGACATGCATTTTTTCAACACATTTTACATAATTTCCATTAAACTTTCTATTAAAAGTATATTTTTTTTATATTGCATATTGATATCATTTACCCTAATTTATTAATGATATGACACGACACCTGTGTCCTTTTACCATACAAAAATTAAAATACTATCACTTACAAAAAAAAAAGAAATTTAGTATCACATTGTATTTATTTTGAATTATTTTTATAGTAAACACACTCAAAATGCATCATTTCAATGTGACACACATATAAAATATAATAACCAAAAAAAAAAATTTCATGTACATAATGAGTTTATTATTAAAATCAACATTATAAAACTAAATTGGACAGTTTTTCACCCTCCTTCACTCGATAAGTGCACATAAAATTATACATATTTTTATAAACACTGAAACAAAAATTGAATGGTTAAAAGTCTGTGTAAATGTTGATATTTTTAATATAATGTTGTGACAATAATATGATATTATAATAAATGAAAAATGATGATGCGTGATGATGTTTTAATAAATAATATGACAAATTTATTGTTGTTGTTAAAAAAAAATAATATAAATTATAAATTAATTTATGAAAATTAGGTGCAACATGCATCATGATGGTTTTTTTAAAGGGATCTTTTTAATTTTTATCATGAAATTCGTTTGAGTGCATTGAAATTTTACATACTTTGATAGCCCAATACCAAATTTTAACCAAAATTTAGTCACTATTTGCTACAATTTGGTAATTTTACTTCCTAAAAAAAAATCAGGTAAAATTTATTCATTGGAAACCCCAAATAAAAAAAAATATGATGAAAAATTGATACACTTCCTACACGAGCAAAGAAAAATAATCCAATCAATTGAATTCACATTAAAAATACGCCACAAGATCGATTGTTATAAAAATACAAAGCATTTATCTAATCACATTAACATACAATTCAAAGAATGCTGCAAAAAAAGAATTGAAATTAAATGGAAATTTAACGAAAATATTATTACAGAGATAGATTAATCAAAATATTTGAACATTTATCTTACGGATTTGAAATGGATCTGCAGCCCTAAATCTGATTAACATTTAAAGCTGATATTTTACTGGTATACAAAAAAAAATGAAAAAAAGTAAAATAAGTGAAAAGAAAGCTAGAAATTAAATAATGGTGAGGGTCGATTCATTTTTTGTGATTGTGTGGTTTGATAACAAAAACAAATCGAGAAAAAAGCTTAAAAAGGGACAGAAAAAAATATTTATTAAAATACAAATCGTTGATAGGAAGAGACATGAAATGTGAAGTGTGATTATTTGATTGTGACAAAATATTGATAGTGAATTGAAAAAATAATCTTAATTTCATTGAACTTTAATGATGATTTAAATGACATGAGAGGGAGAAAGTTCATAATAACACAAATATTATATAAGAAGTTAATCGGTTATTTTATTTTAAATTCTCTTATCACAATTTTGTGCAATTTAAATTTAAATTTCATTAAATTTAGTTAAATTCAATGTTAAAATAATTTTTTTCCCATTGAAAGCTATCCAACTCTAACTCGACAATTTCCCTGACGATCGGGATAAGATCCAAAACCACATACCTTTGGAGCTTGCAAGGCACCTTGAAGAATTGGATCCTCATTTGAGGCAAATGCTGTTTCATACACTGGCTCTTCTGGTAATTGACATGGAATAGGCAGGAAGTACAGACAATATCCATCGACTTGGGTCATCCGGCTTATGGGATGTATTAGAACTGAAATATGAAGGTGATTTTTTTTAATTAAATCTAATAGTAAAAAACCTTAAATCTCTCAATTGGTTCAAATTTTATTCAAAAAAACGGTTTGTATGCTTAATTTAAATTTTCTCTTTGAATCTTAAAGAAAATGGTTGGATACATGTCCCAGAATTGCTGTTCTAGTGAAAATTTGAATTTCTTTGAGTTTTGTTTTTATTTCGTTACGCTCAATATTTCTATGAATTTTAATTTGAAATGACCAGACAAAACACAAATTGATGCTTTTACAGGTGAAATAAAGGTCAAATATCAAGTTTGAACTCTATTTGAACCAATTCAGAGACAGAAAGGTGAATTAATTTCAAATTTACTCAATACTGTGATAAGCAATTTATTCAATTCAAACATCTCGGACGGTCTTATCGCGAATACTGATCAAAATAATTAATTTTTGCTTCATTGTACTCAATTTAAATAATTTCACTTGTTTTGGCTATCAAAGTTTTTCGAGAGAACCCAATCACGCAATTCTCTTAAACAAACCTCTCCTCAATGATTAGCAGGTAAACTTTATATTAATTCAAATACCGGAATTATTTATTACAATTTAATAAAAACCTCAAACAAATCAAAGTTAATATTAATCTCACCCTCTCATAGATACATGCACTTCATTAAATCCAAAGAAAATTAGATTAACAAAGAATTTTCCTTAAATCAGCCACTAATTTTTCCGCAATTTGGAACCTTTAATTGAATAAACTAAACTAATATAAACGAATTATTGTCAAAATGCATTGAATATTATATGGAATGAGCAAATAATCATGCTGATTTTATGAATATTTTTTTTTTCACATTTTATGAGAGGGTCTTCTCGTGTTTATTGCTTCCCTTTAATAAAAACTATACCAGAATAGTAAAAGTCATCCCTCAACAATTTATTTTTTTTCTCTTTAGCACTATAAAACAAGAATAATTTTTTTGCAACTATATCATTTTATGCATCAACTACAACAACACAATAGTAATAAAATACAAGGAACAAGTATTATAACAAGGGTTCATAAATGTGATCATATGCTAAGCAAATCAAAAAATTTACTGCTAGATGCTGTGTATTAGAACCTTTAGAGGATATCACTGTTTTGCTTAGTGAAGTAGAAAAATATTTTCATGCACCCCTCGTGAACAATCGAGTATCGCCCTTCAAATTTTTTGAACATGAAATAAAGTGAGACATGGTACTTGATGTAAAACAAGATATAAATTTGTATGAAGAGCAGGAGAAATTTGTGTGTATGTTGCATGTTTATCAAATGAAGAGGGTCACCTTTCAAGGAAAAGGAAAGACCAAAAAAAACTATTTTATTGCCATATTTTATTGTGATCATACAATTTGTTTGAAACAACACACACGACACAGAGGGGGTTTTTGCTTTAAAATAGATAAAAATTAGTATTAGAAAATTAAATGCCATTTATTATCTTTTGAAGACCATCATCACGGATACATGTGATATTGGTCAATTTTGTAGCTATCGTCATCAATTTTTCATTTTGATCGTTGTTTCTGAATCAGATGTGTCATAAGCTCTCGCTGTCGTTAAACAAATGTGAGAGATCCTGCAAGATTAATTAAGTCAATACATTGAAAAATTCCTGTTTTTCTTAGTCATAAACTGCAGATTAATTTTGGTGTATCAAATTGATAGAATTTACTTGCACATGAGTGACGATGAATGTGAAGCACTAAATAGTACTCGAACAATTGCTTAATTTGTTGGAATGCATGTAATCATTGGTATTTTTAATAAGATTTACTGAAAATCATCATAAATCTTTTTATGGTATTTGAAATTAACTTTGATTTTTTTTCTTTTCAGAGAATTTTTAATGAAGGAAAATTGATACATGAAGATCAACTTTTATATCCTCACGACGATTCAAACGAAGGCATGGACATTGAATGTAGAAGTCAGTAAGTCCTGAAAAATCATGATGAAATTTCCATTAAAACTGAGAAAAAAATTGATAATGCAAAAAATTGAAAATAAATTGAATAATCCAAAGACCTTCTACGGATATGGCTAAAATAACTTCAAAGGTCTATGCTTTGTTGTGATTAAAATAAATGTTCCATGTTATCATATTGTAGGTTGCACTCAAATAATTTTAACACACATTCAATTTATACTTCAACATCAACATGACAAGTTATTAAAATGGAAAATATTTGAATGAATAAATAACTTTCTGCAAACACAGACACACACACATCACATCATGTAGAAAATGATTGGTATCGCTTGCACATTTGAACTACTCAACAAAAAAAATAATCATCGTGCATTATGTGTCACTTGATCACAATATTTTACATATATGATAATATCGTATCAGTGCAATTTCTCTTCGTACACAGTTATTTATAACTTTTCATGCATATAAACGTTGACGAGTAAAATTAATGGAAAAATACTTTATTCAGATTGATTGAATGACATTAAAATCAAATGATGTGATAATGGACATGAATATAAGGAGCAATATGCAATAAAAATATGCTACACTCAAAGTCAATAGCTTAAAGCATTAATTAAAAATTTGAATTGTGACCATCAAGATCTTAATTCAAATTTTATTTTTTTTTCCTTGTAATTTAATTCCCTTGATTTTAAGGTCGCATTAAATACAAGTATCACTACCTAATCCTCACGTCCAAATCAAATGATCACATTATAATGATAATATTTACATACATCTCATCTCATAAACACTCTCCATTCATTCAAGTAATTCTCAAAGTCATCATGAATCCATGAATGGTGATTGTGTCCAGTCATTTGTTTCATAAAATATGCACGATGCTATGACTATAAACAATATGTGTTATTTTTCGGAAAAAAGGATATCAAAAAAAAATAAGTAAAAGAAATTTCAAACGAATATATTTGATAGAGAGAGACAAGCAAAAGAAAACATAACTATAATGAACCGATTTAAATGCATGGAACGGGACTCGAGTATCATCCCTTTTTTTATATACCTTTATACTATAAATATTCTGTTTAGTATACACTACACTGTGTGTGTGTGTAACGTGTCGTTGTCATCGTCATTCATTCTTTATACTTTTGCATATATACCTGCTACCTTGACTCTGCTTTGTCATGCCAAATAACCAAGTGTATGGTGGAATAATTTTTCCTAAAAAATGTCATGGTAAATATTTCACAACCATCAGCAACCAATGTTCTTCAGAGAAATAAGAATATTATAGTTAGTGTGTTTTTTTTCCTGTGGTATCATGGTTACTTTAATACTTGTCTTAAAACAGAAAAGGTACAAGAGATTTAGATTGTACATGTTTTAGGAGAGAAAAAAATGAGACAATTTACTAAATTTACGAGTTCAGCCACAGTGATTTTGAATTAAAACTATTTTGGTTAAGGAAGATGAAAGATCATTCGTTCATTGTGAATTTCGTTTTTCTTAAGGTAACTTGATGGACTACAAAATTACAAATGACGATCAATGGCATTGAAGCATCTCTGAAGAGCCTGAGATACCTAGTTGCTATTCGTGTCTGAAAAACAGCTATGTTAGGTCAGAGAGGTGAAATAACAAACATTTTGCTCTAATTAACCACTGAATTGTTCCAGGACGCAATTTCAGGGGCTCAATTGACTTCACTGCTGAAAAATTGAAAAAATCTTAAGCCTAATATGTGACTCGAGTCAATGTCGACTGAGCTAATGTCTGTAGGTCTGAAGAGGTTTTCATTCACATAAGTCACAAAAACGTTTCTTTTTATGATCACCCTAATTTACATCTATTTATCCTTTTTAAGCACATTTGTTTGACCTTTTCATTAGATTTTGTAACTTACACTCGTAAAATAAGCCATTTATATCCCATAAGTTTCTAGAAGAACAATAAAATATTTATGTACACACAACGATCCAGCCATTTAATACAGATTTTCTTTTTACATACACACACACACACACACAAAAAGGACATTCATTTACATTTTGTTTGGACATTTTATATTTTCAAGTGTGTTGACAAATATTTTGAGCCTTTATATTATGACTATTATAATGAATTTATTCCCAATAGAAACAAAATGACACCCAAACCTTTTATGAAACCCAAGCAAAAAGAAAAAAAAACAACAAAATGAAAATTTATACGATCAACATTTAATACATTTATAAATAAAAAGATTTCTTACTCAAGTTGTGTTTAGATCTTGATTTACTTTTTAATAAAATTTGAAATGCATTGAAATTCATAGAAAAGACAAGATTATTTTGCATAATAACATTGAAACAACCTCAATATTTTGTATCGATATGAATTGTGTGTGTGGAGCAATCAATGAATAAAACATGCTTTTGGTAAACATTTTGTTAGAGTGTTTTCTTGCAAAGCCAAGACAAACAAAGGATTCTGCAGCTCAAAAACATTTCTTATCACACACAGATAGTGCATGGAAATACATGGATAGAAATTGAGTTTGTTTTATGGCATAAAGACTTGTCACGTTCATGTCCTTTTATAGTACACCAGATTAAAATGTATCCTTTTTGTGTCTTTATCCGATCACAATAAACTATGAATTTTATTGACATGTGTGTGTGTCATTTAAGATCTTCAATAAAGAAAATCCATTTTTGTTTTCATTCAATTTTATGATTAGAATGACAATTTATTTTATGAATATGTCTTTATTTTCATTGAAATTCACTTGCTTTGTTTTATCAGACTGATTTGATTTTTCGGGGCTTACACTAAGGCGATTTGATGTTGAATTGAAATCCAACATTTTACTTGTATTGATCAAAGTCACTTTGATTTAATTGTATTGTAATATATTTAATTTGTTTAATAATTTCATTTTCGTTAAATCTTATTTCTGCAATTTCCTCTTTTGTCTCTTGCTTGGCCCACATCGCACGTTTCTGGTGATTGCACCATTACACGAGGTCCTAATGTTACTTTTGTAGCAACAATTTTTGGGATTTTAGTGGTGGTTTCGTTAAATTTAACTTTTTTATTGTGACTTTCATGTGGAATTCTATTAAATCTGCCGTCAACATCTTTGTTTAGTTTCGGTTTGGTCGTCACAGGCTGTGAAAGTACCATTAAAGCGTAAAATACAATGAGAATTAAGATCCAAAAATGTTTTGCAGTCATATTGAATATGATTCTGTCTGGTCGAATTCACTTTCAAACTAATTGAGAATAAAATCTAAAAGATTCTCATACTAAATGTTTTGCTGATAAGAAAATAAACAAACATAAATAAATATAAATAAATATTTTGCAATGAAAAAAAATTATAATCGTCTGTTCCGTGTGTTGCACTGTCAATTATAATTCGTGAGGTTTTTTGGACGGTGCGGGAATTGTCAAAGAACTAAATTAATATTTTGGATGCTGTTCAAATTTATAGACAAATCGATCCATTTTTAGTGATAAAAATGTCTGAAAAATCAAAATTGATTTTTTTACATTACAATGTGCGTGTGTACAAACAAAGATCAAGATTCAGACACAACAAATGAAGTTAAATCCTCAAATTGATAAGAATAAAAATTAACGAAGAATACAATAAAATAATGTGAAATACATCTGTCACAATGAAAATTGCAAATTATAAAACAGTTACATTTTATTTTACACATATGGGCAATAGAGAACATCATGATAGTGTCAGTGTGTGTTAAATTCCATATAAAATAAAAGGAATATATATTTTGAAGAACAGAGGGTGTGCGTAAATGTTTTGTTTTACAGTTTGAAGCAGCATGTGAGTCAATTTTTTTCTTGTTCATTAAAACTTAAAAAATAAAACATAACAACAGGGTTAACAATTCGCGCTCAACATGTTCAGTTAAATAAGGTGGCGTTAAAGTAAGGTGAATTTTTATTGTGACATGCGAATTAAAATAAACAGACATACAAGTAAAAATGTAATCGTCACCCCACATATGGAATTAAAATATTGATATATTTAATACATACATACACGGAATTATCATACACAAGTCAAGCTCTCTTTCATTCTCGTACTTGAGATTCACGAGATAATCCAAATCTCTTGTGTATTGTATGGATTTAAATTTTATGAATGATGTTTTGGTTTATTCTTGACACGAGTATCACAATAATAATAATAAAAATAATAATATGACAGTATTTTGTTGTCACTCTTGTTGTTTTCTTTTTTTTCCTCGTCAACAGAACAGAAAAAATATGATTCTCTTGTGTATTGAAATGCTTTGCCTAGTCATGATTTTTGTTTACTTGCATGACTGACTTTAACTAATTTATGGATTCTTACATTTTATATTTCACTAAACAGATGAATATTTGATTTAAGATAATTAGACGGGTGTTTATTAAAGTGTAATGATATTTCTAGTTAAATATGATGAGGTGAGGGAATAAAAAAGGGGATTTTTAAAGAAATTTGGAGATGAAGTTAATTCGATTTCGGCGTTATTAAAGTTGACAATTTTAAATCAGTTCGAGTGCAAGGAAAATCGGAAGAACTACTTCAAAAAACATTAAAAAATGCTGTCGCCTTTCGGTGATTTACATTTACATTACACAGTGTCTTGAAAGTTTTCGTTAAATGCTCATATCTGGAAAATGCTCAGCAAGTGAAGATGAAATTACCCTCTTAGATGATTTGTGAAATATTGTGGCCCTGAGATTTTAATGAACGATTTTCTTTACCACGTTGCGATTTTTCATTCTTTTATACTTTTAATACAGTGAGTTTTTAAAAGTTAACATAAGTCTTTATTCCTCTTTATGTCTCTTCGTTAGTCTTTTTTATGACTCTTTATTGACTCTTTATCAAGAGACAAAAGATAAGACAAATATTAAATTACGTCAACAGCTCAAAATACTCGTCGCTAAAATTTACTCTTGAACTAGAAAATAATGGTGAAATACCATTTTTGGACCTAATAATATCGAGAAACATGAATAAAATTAATCTCGGTATTTACCACAAACCAACAGCCACCAAAAGATACATTCCAAATTCTTCCAATCATCCAATTCAACATAAGAAGGCCGCATTTAACTCAATGATTTACAGACTTGTGAATATTCCTCTTTCTCCGGAGAATTTTACGAAAGAGAAAAATTACATTCATGAGGTAGCGAAATTGAATGGTTACGAAGCATCGATGGTCAATCAACTCATTAGGAAGTTTAAATATGCTAAATATAAAAAACAATGCTCTACATTATCTCCCATAGTAGAAAAATTGAATAAAAAACGCATTGTCCTTCCGTTTAATATTGATTGTCTTACAATTGGAAATGGGTTGAAAAAGTGTGGTTTCGATGTTGCTTTTGAATCCGGTCTAAGTATACAGAAATTTCTGGGAAATACCAAGGATCCAATTCTTGATGACATGAAATCAGGTGTGTATAAAATCACTTGTCCAGAATGTGAATCTTCGTACATTGGTCAAACAACACGTAGATTCAGTTGCAGATTTAAAGAACATGATCGTGAAAGTAAAAAGAAAGAAATGTTGTCGTATAATATTGCCGTAGCAGAACACATGAACGACGAGAAACATTATTTCAACGTACAGGAGAGTAGAAAAATACTCAAGGTCATCAATGACACCTCTTTGATGCTTGGGAGTCTTTCCTTATCACGAAAGAGAAACCGTTGCTTAACAAAGATAACGGCATGGTCTGTAGTACTTTGTTCGAGTTGTCTTCGGCAGTCAATTGTCACTCGTGACCACGGTAGCTTTGCTACTGAAAATATTTGAGTAAAAATAAATTATTTGTGTAAATTTAAATTGTGTTTTTTATTGGCTCAAAAAACTTTTTATCGTACTCTTTATTGACCTCAATGACTCTTTGTACATCTTTTATAGTCCTGCCCAGTCCTGTTAACTCCAAATTTATCTTTATTACTCCTCATTGGTCTTTATTGATTTTCATTAAACCTTAATTTGATTTTTTTCTTAACTTTATAACTCCTCATGACTCTCCATGATTCTTTATGACTTTTTTAAAATCAATTAAGATCAATCCAGAGTCACGGAGAGTCATGAGGAGTTATAAAGTTAAAAAAAAATCAAATTACGATTTTATGACGATCAATAAAGATCAATGAGGAGTAATAAAGATAAATTAGGAGTTAACAGGACTGGGCAGGACTATAAAAGATGTACAAAGAGTCATTGAGGTCAATAAAGAGTCATAAAAAGGACTAACGAAGAGTCATAACGAGCAACAAAGACTAATGTTAACTTTTAAAAACCCACTGTATAAAAGTGCAAAAAAAAATGTTTGAAGAGCATAAAAGAGTATGAAAATGCATGAAAGTGTATAAAAGAGGGCTTAGGTGTAAAAAAGAGCAACAATCAGGAGCAACAAAGTGTCATAAAGAGCAAAATTGAGTTTTAAACACACCCTGTTTGTAAAAAAAATCAGAAAAAATAACACCAAGGCTCAGAAACTCTTTTTTATTTCAGGCAGATGGTTCCACGACCCTACAAAGCTTGTATCGCTGAAAACAAAATTTTGAGTTCAATTTTTAAATAAAAAATGATATTGCATACTTTTAGGCTGTTGATTCAAACTTAGTCAAAATCAAGTTAAATATCAATAAATTATTAAAAAGGCGGACAGATCAACAATCCTTCAATTTAAAAACTCATCATATTAAACCCCTTTTGATTGTCATTAAAACTAAAATGAAAATTCATTGTTTTTTCTTTCCCATTTCAAAAATTATTATGATTGATAACGCAAAAGTATGTTCAAGTAATGTCCGACGAGTTAATTTAAACCATCATTAATAATCAAGTCATTTTAAAGCCACGTGACACAAACATATTTAAAGAATGCAATTTTAAAGTAAGTACATTAAAAGTTATCATTCATTTTATTTGCATTTTTTCCAACGTGAGCAGTGAGCATCTAAAACGGAAATGGGTGGAGTTGAAAAAAATACATCATTCAAATAAAAAAATGGCATTAATAATATTTAAAATGAAAATAATAAAATTATTTCTCATCCTTTATTATTGTTATTATTATTATTACATTTTTATATTTATTGTTATTTTTTAGACGGCTCTTCTTGTTAATGTTTTGTTTTTGCATTTTTTTCCATCATTTATTTCATTTAAAAATTCATTTTTCATAACTATAAATGTTTATTAATTTATTCAACTTTTTTTTTCTCCTCCATATTTTTTTTTAAATTTTTTTTTTATTTTGGTTACCACATTTTTTTCCATTGGAAACACACAAGCCTTAACCAAATTAATATTATAAAACATGAATCAGGTAAAATAAAAAAAAAACATTATTAAATGCAATATTTAATATTTTTATCCTTTTGCATGTTAAAATTAGTTATTTGTGGTAGTTGGCACGACATAAAAATGAATATACATTTTTGTTCTCGACAAACCATTAAATAGATTGGTTCTGATATACTAAACAAAATAACAAGCAACGATCAACAACAAAAAAAAATGAGGTAAATCGCATGCAAATGTAGTTTGGTTATGTGTGTTTACGAATGCAGTGCAAAATATTTTTGCATGAATAAATTAAAAATGTCAGAATTTTTTTGTTTTAATTAAAAATTCATTTATACACAACTTTTATGTGTGTATGTATATTAAAATTGTGTGGCTTTTTAAAAAGTTCTGGTATAATAGTCACACCAATAAAAAGTTATTTATAAAAATATCCCTTCAAATATTATTATTTTAATTCATTTATGAATAAATTAGCGGCTTGTTTTTCGCTCATTTTTTATTTTTACATTTTTTTCATATTAACATGAAATTGTTCAATTAATATTGAAATTCCTTCTGATTAGTACATTGTTTGCCTTACAACCTTACATGAAAAAAAAAATCATAACTAATCATTTAATAATAATGTTCACGCTTTATTCATATCAAATACACATAATTTCCTCCTCCTCTGCAATGAAATGGTACATATTTAACTTAAGTTACAAAAAAAATAAGAATTATGTTTAAAATTATCAAGGACCAACCTTATAAACATCAGAATCACGTGCAATTTGAATCAAACACGTGCTGACACGTGCAAAATTCTCTCATTTTTTACAAGTTTTCCAGGTCCCAGTAGTATTATTTAAAGATTAGAGATTACTTGGAAGTTTTTTTTTTCAGCTGATGTTGTTGTGAGATGTTAATGATATAATGTCACTTGCAATAAAAATGAACAATATCATAATAATCAGGAGTAATGTTTATGAGATGTAAAATGAGATCAGTGCTAATCAAAGTGTTACATGCACAAATTTTATGCGTTATGTTTCCGGACACATTTTTTTCACATTTTTTTGCATGATATTTGATATTGTAACTGAGTTTTATTAAAATTTTTTAAGACGTAGTGAGATTTTTGTCAGTAAGTGGACATTTAAACAAGAACAATCTGATCAATTTTGATTTGTGATGGACCATGGTCTTGCTTTTGAAAATGCTGAGTCAACTATGATCGATTTTTTCTGTTTTTGTATATTTTGGTGATCAAAAAAAGGAAAAAATTGCCTTGCTGACTTCTGATTCGGGCTTTTTGTGAAATACAGTCCAAGAAACAATGTATCGCAGTTCATATCACAAGCCATACCAAATAAAATTGAGGTCAGAGACAGACTAGTATGAAATCAGCCCGTGAAATTCGCTTGTAAAAATGCACTTATTCGATTTCTTTCTTTTGAATTCTTAAAAACGTTTGACTTTTGTAATAAAGGCAACATTTGGCAAATACACATTCTAATTGACTCGTTAAAACTAGACCGCTTATCAAAATTATATGTTTGGTCATCAAAATTATGTAATTATCAAGATTTAATCCCAATTTTACCTGAAATTAAATTGAAAGGCATATCATTTAAGACGATAAATCAATCGATTTTGCCTTAAAATTCACTATTTTGATTGGTACTCAATTCAAAGGCATGATTTTCTAACGCATCCTTTTAATCTAGTTAAATGGTTGCCAAAAATAAAATAAAATAAATTTTTTATTAGAGTTCTAATAAAAAACTTAATTTAATATTTATGATCATTTTATGCTTAAAAAAATTAGCATAACTTTTTTTATATTCACATCCAAAACTCAGCTCAAATAATAATAAAATACCTGAGCAACATCA
Organism: Culicoides sonorensis; assembly: GCA_900002565.1. Taxonomy (NCBI): domain Eukaryota; kingdom Metazoa; phylum Arthropoda; class Insecta; order Diptera; family Ceratopogonidae; genus Culicoides; species Culicoides sonorensis. Next base: position 103,317 of record LN483656.1, on the reverse strand, counting down.
TCATTCAAGGTAAAGCACATAAATTCTTAACGCTGCCAATTTTATGTGTTACCACCGTCTTCTTATACATTTTTATTACGAATTCAACTGAAACTATGCCATTTCTTTAAATTTTCATTTATTTCCACTGACATATTCACAAAAAAATTTATGTCTGGTTTGTCATTCGTTCCAGATTTGAACCTACACTGGATGTTTTTTTTATCTTAAAATGCGAATCTTTATGCATTTTTCATTTCAAAATAATAATAAAAAGAGCATCTTAATAAATTTATTTCTGTCTTCTGCTACAAGCAAAAAATTTGCACAAAATATAATAATGAATGAAATAAGTCAAAAGCAATTAAGTTGGAAGTCGATGCGTCTAAACATTTATGATATTAATATTTATTTTTTTTTCTTTTTTCTTGAATGAATAAACGAGAGTGAATTTTTCATTCATAAAATTGAAATTTTTTTCTGCAGCAAGATCGTTGAATGGATATTAAATTTTAATATGGGCACATTTCATTTTGACTTGAACATTTTTCAGTGTCAAATTTTGGATACAATTCAAGATTTCAATTGAATGAAGTGAATTATAGGCCCTCGTAGTGCTGAGAGTCAAAATCAAGTATTTTTAAACATAATCTAAGCCTTTAATCATTGAGAAAAACTTCCATTGAAATAAGAGAACATAAAATCTCAATGCGATCCAAATATGTATCTATCGTCTATCAGTATCGTGATTCCACTAAAACAAAATATTCAAATCTAACAAATTGAAATAAAATGGAAAATAAAATAAAATATTATAAAAAAAAAATTTGATTAGTTTTTGAATGCATAATAAATAAATATAAAAATAAAATAACAAATATATAAGAAGAAAATAAAATAAAAGAAATATTAAAATATTTATGCAACGATGTGAAATATGCCTTAAGGCGGAGCACCCTTTTAATGCCATGCTGACTTGATTTTTTTTTCATTTTATTTTTGCATATAAAAAACCCATGAAAACAAACGACTCGACATGTAAAGATATGACTTGGGTTTAACGTGAATTTTAATTGGACCCCTGGAGCATAATAAATCTTGTTGACAGAAATCATACACACACACACACATACATGTACAAACATAGAAAATTGCACTTTTATAAGTATTTGATTCATTCAATTTTTTTTTGAAAAAAAAAGCGCGCAAGTAATCTTTGAAATTCGCAAAAATCATATGTAACTTATTTTTTTTTCATAGTAATTTTATCTTGGTTAATTTTGGTTTGACTTTTAAACCAACGATTGTGGTCTAAATTAGATGATAGTTTGAAATGAGAAAAAAAATTATTCAGTCACGTTTTTTTATGTTCAAAAAATTATTTTTTCCGGTCTCTTTTCAATAATTGATCATAATTTCATCAATCATCGTCTCAATTTTCTTACTTCAACTTACTGATCAACATTGATTCTCATCGCTTTTAACAGAACATGATCCATGGCAATTTGGATAATTTTGAATACTTATCAATAACAACACAATTTTGAGAGAAAAAATATCATGTTATGATTTGAAGGTTAAATTTCAATGGAAGTGCGCTTTTGAGCTCACTTCGATTGTCCTTGAGTATCACTCATGTAAAAATCGATACGATTATATCGATTCCTTGTACTGCTTATATAAAATGTCTTATCAAAATGTATTTTTGGGTTCCGGATTGAATCAATTGAATTCATTTCATTCAAATGCACTCATTTTAATCACTGAATGCCTTGGTTATTCATTTCTTCCACATTTTTAGTGTGATGAACCATTTTTTGTGATAAGTGATTCGATCTGTGTAACAATTATTCTGATTTTCTTGTCCTTTTATTCTTCATTTGAAATTATTTTAAATGTTAAAATGTTGAAAGATCAGTCAAATATCAGAATCAAACATAATTACATCGATTACCGATATTTTTCTCATCGCACGTGACTTCTGACTTTTATGTTAAACATTTTAAGTAAATTTAACATTTTTTTATCTAAAATGCAGAATTTAACCTCAATTTGATCATTATTGGGCATTATTCCGCCTTGCCAAATTGATATTTAGAACTAATTAGCGTAGTATCTGTTGCATTTTGCACTTTTGGTTGGAAATTTAATTTTGAAATAAAATTATTTTTCAATAGTGGTTTTTCTATTATAATGCGGTTCAAATGTTCAATTTGCATTTAAAATTTGAATTGTATTCTATTGTTGAAAGTATTATTTTTTTAATCAAATTTTATATTCCATTCAAAATTTCAACCAATTTTGTGCATGCTTTCACTAATAAAAAATATAACGCCACTTATTTTAGAATTCTAATCATAAAATTATGAACATTTCAATTTGAAAAACTAATTTCTTCTATAATTGGTATCCATTTTATTTTGAAATTTTATACGATCTGCTTCGAGGATTGGCACATTGTATTTCCTATTGTTTAATAATAATATAATTTTAAATAAAATTGGAAAATTTTGTGTTTGAAATGCAAATTTGACGCTCTTCGCATATCGTGGCAACAAAATTGAAAATGCATAGAAAATTTTATTATAATAATAATAAAATTGAAGAATTTTATTTCATTCTAATGGCTTTTGTCTTTTTAACGTTAACGTCAAGCTTGAATAGAGAAATGGCAGATTGTATTGCAATTTAATTTTGATTACGTGTGTATGTTTTCTGTCTTTATATACATAGTAAAAACATTATTTCATTATTTAAAATAAAATGGCTTTTTTCGTATGTGCATTTGTGTAAATTGTAAAATTTAACTATTGCTGCCAATGGGATAGTTAGTTTTTTTAATTTAGTTATTCGATTATTATTATTATCCTTATTCGTAATATTTGTGCAATTTATACATGAATTGTAACCATCTGAGTTTTATTGTGTTCAATGAATGTTAACAATTCAAGCCTAGGGTGTCTAAAATTTGACTACCATTTTAGGATATTTGATTGCTAAAATTTAAATTTGAAATCATTACAATCAAAAATGGAATAGTTTAAGTGTATTACTTTGTAATGGATTTGTTTTCACAATAACGCGCATTGTTCATTCATTTAACACAAGATGATTCAATTCAATGAATTCCAAAAGTGTAGCAATAGGTCTGTTCTAAGTGTTATTTGAAATAAATTGTCTTAAAAGAGAGTAAATTTTTTTTGGCTGCTCGCTTAACCTGCTTTTTTGTTAGATTTGAACAAAAAAATCTTAATTTGAACTTGTTACGGCCTAAATGAATTATAAAATACTTTAAAAGTACTGCTTAAAAACATAAGACTATGGAAAAAATGTTTTTTTTTGTAAAAATTCCTAGAAAATAAACGGAAGACGATTCCACAACCCTATACAGAAAAAAATCGTACAAGAAATGGCACAGTAGAAAATTTGACTTTTTTCGACATGATAAAAATAACGATTGGAACTTTTTTTTGGAGTTTCAATGTCCATAAATGTGACTTTTATACATAATACGGTTTAAAAAACTATAGACAAAACTTAGATTTAAGTAACAACTTTTCCATACAAAATTTCAGATTTCTTGTGGTTTTTTATGAAATTTCACATTTTACTAGTAAAGTCCATAGGATTCACTTGACATTTTGTTTGACATTAATTTTCTATAGTAACACATACGAAAACTTCAAAATTTTGTATGAGAAATTTTCAAACGTCAAAATGAATTCTGATTAAGTTGTAAACACCCCGAAAATCACCCTACTTCAAAGGAACTCGTTTGTGGAGTGAATCACGAATCGTTTTGAGCTTTTTAAGAAAAACTTAGAAAAAATCATGAAATTTAAATGAATTTCGATTAAAGTCAACTTCAATAGTCACTTTGACCAACAAAATTTCCATTTCATAACCCTTCCAAGATAAATAATTGCCAATTAAAATCTCTTTTGATATGGTAATTAACAATAAAACCTGCTAACAAAAACCCATCAGATACACTAACACCCAATTCAAAGTAGATCAAAGGAATTTTCTATATTTAGCATTCAATACAATTCCCATAATTGTCCATCAATTTCAACAATGTAATATCATAATTAAGTACAAGTTTCACCAATTTACGTAATAAACTAATAATAAACACATTTTTCCAATTTTGTATCCAGTATAAATCAAGTGTAAAACCATCATCATCGATAGAATAAACAAACAAAAGGAAACGTGTCAAATTCAATTCCCAATAGAGGAATATGGTTTTGATCTTTTTTACTATTTTTATATTTAAATATTATTACAATTCAAAATAAATTGTAACATTACATAATTGATCAAGTTATTTTTTTTTATCAGTGACACGTGACAATTGTTTAAGGTACAAAAATAAAATGCTATACTTTCATTTCAATAGTTTTCATTTTCAACCATGAATGGAATAAAAAATTGGTCACACTCACACATCGGTTTAATACATGAATAAAATGACGCGTGTTTGAATTATTTACTTGTTAAATAATAAAATGATGAGTAAATCCAATTGTATTTAGTGTAATGTTACAATTCTGTTACTTTGAATTGCATCGAATGGGGTGAAATTTGAGTTAATCACATTTTAAAATCAAATTTTATTAGATTATGCCTTAAATATGTTTAAATTTGATTGAAAGGGAATTGTTTTGATTTTTTCTTGGATTTTAGTCATTATTTGATTCTTTCTTAGAACAAAAATAAAAAAAATAAAAAATAATTGCTTCGATTAACGCCACCGATTATTAGCTGTCTCAAACCTGTCAGACTATTTTGATTTATTGCCAATTTTAAATTACGGTACAAAATATTATTGATCAACTCAAATCACAGTAATTTGAAGGATTTTGATTTATAGCTACTGAATAATTAAAGTGACAGTTCTGCAAAAAAACCCGGACGTTTTATGTCCAAGATGATTATTAAACATCATCAAATTACGAGGGACTTTTAAGAAAAAAAAAATCATGATTATAGTTTGACTTAAACGATTGTTAGCATTATTAAAGTGAATCCAAAACTGTTATGAATTTTAATGAAATTCGATGAAAATGACCCATAAGTAATTTTCTTCTCACCTGTTAAATTAAAAAAAAATGAAAAAAATATTATTTGAAGGTTATTAAGTCAATTTTTAGGATAATTCCTTTGATTCATTAAAACTAATATACCAAAAAAAAAATAAATCAGATCATCATGACATGAACAAAATAAAAAAATAAACGCTTGATTATCATGTTTTGATAGTCATTACCTCTCAATGTCTTTAGAAGTCAAACTGTATCAAAAAACATTAAATGAACATAATTTCAACGATTATGAAGCAAAATATTAATAATACCCCAAATATACAAAAAACAAGGTATCATGATTTTTTTTTCCAAACTTTATGTTTCATTGTATCAAAAAAAAATTTCAGTTAGTGCAACCTGTTCACGTCTTGCCTCCTTTTATCTTTGGTTGAAAATCATTCTTGTTATATGTGTTTGTACTTATATGATGTTAAACAAAACAAAAATAATCATAATAACATGGTTTAAAAAAGTTAAAACATTGTTTATGAAACATGAATGATTTTTCATTTTTGTTTTTATTCTCTAACAAACACTCCATTGTAATACAAAAAAGAACATGAGCAAGAGAGCATGCAAAACGATTTGATATTAATCACATGCGATACTTTTATATGTGAATCCAAACAACGATAAGAAATTGAAATTTTTTTTATCAAACTCATTACAATATCAAACAATATTTTATTATTACATTTAAGTTAATCATCTAACGCTGATTCAAATACAATTTTTTTATTATTTATGTGTATCATAACAACAAAAACAACTTATGTACACACAATCAATATTATTATTATTATTTTTTTTATTATATGTTTGTTATGTATCTGAATTAAAATAAAAAAAAAAATTAAACTCCTCCTATTTTAGGTTTAAGTACGTGAATATATAATATAATATAAAATCATATCAAGAAAAAAAAACCTGCATGAATATGCAATAATTTTTTATTTATAAATGTCTTCTGTGTATAATTTTTTTATGATAGTCATATAAAAATACAGGAAAATGACTATCATGAACAACATAATAAAATATGTTTTTCTTTATATTCTTGATACATGATTTTTTTATGTACTTTTTATATGAAATGAAATGTTCTTTATATTCTTAATTTTTGAGTTGTTCGATACATATTTTTATTGGTTTTCCTGGTTTAATTAGACAAAGAAATTGGTTTATTGGGATGGATTTGGTGAGTTAGCAGGATGTCAGGTAACTTATGTGGATCTATATTCAAAAGACTTCATTAAATGTTTCTGTTTTTAAGGACGAATTATGAAAGCATTATAAATGTTCACACCAACCAGAGGCGTATCTTCCAGGGGTAACTGAGGCAACTTATTCTTCTCTAGTGTTGCCAGTAATCGACTATGGTTATGTCGTTTAGATACCTTAAAAGAGACATATATCGTTAAACAACTGGAAAGATGACTTAAAATCAAATGGTCTTAAAATCAGTCGTACCAAGACAGAATATATGTCTTTACCCTTTTCAGATCCTGAAGTAGCCATCCCTGATAATTATTTGGATGGAGTGTTGTTGTAATGATTTTAAATACTTAGCCTCTACTATTTTTAAAATCAGGAACATGTCATAAAGATGTTACAGCTCCAATCCAAACAGGGTGTATGAAATAGATCGTAAGATGTCTCTGAAACTCCAACGTCAAATTCATTAAACAATTCTCTGTCCTGCTAAGCTCTACGGCTTACAGTGCTGGACAATGTACACCGAATTTGTTAAAAAATTGAAAGCAGCAGAAATGAAAATGCTTCGAATATCCAATAGTGTTTATAAATTAGAAAAAATACGTAGCGATGACATCAGAATTCCTTGGGAATACTAGAGCCAATCTCAGAAAAATTAGAAACTCTTCAACTAATGTGGTATGGTCATGTAAAAGCAAAGAGGAAGAAAGAAGCATTCCTGGCAACGTCAAATGGTGACAAAACTTCACAATTATAACATCAGAGAAGATATTGTGAATGATCGTAGCCGCCATAGATTACGTGTACAGAAAAGGAACCAACAATGCTAACCCCAATCTTAGAAATAATTGGGAAATTACTTTATATATTTAGCTCATCTAAATTAAGTCTAGGAGAAAGAAAAATGACATATACTGGTTGGAATTAATTTAAAAGCAATTCATGTTGATCTGTCTAAGGAACTTGGGCAGGCAGAGTCGCTTCGTTCAACCGGCAAACGTGCATTTTCTGAAGTTAATTGATATGTCTACAATTGAAGATCTTTATTGGACTTAACTGAATAGATCAGTAATAGCATCGAAGCCAATTTTAAAAGGTTTTTTGTAGAATGCCAATGGTCAAGATTTCTCATTTGCCTCATTTTTTTGATATGATTTAATAACTTCCTTTAAAACCTATAGCAATTAGCATAAAATCAATCAAAAATTATTCAACAAAAAATCAAAGAAAATTATAATTTAAAAAGCATATCATCGACATGGCTTTCCATAAACTTATAAAATTTATTCTATGAATATATTCTCTCCAAATTTTATATTCATTTGATACACACTGTGCGTAAATTTATTCCAATTTTCAGGTATAAAATGAAAGATCAAAGGAATAATCGATGCAAAAAACAGCGTGATATTATCTTTGAAAAGTTGTGTTTCAACTTAAACTTTATAATAATCAAACAAACAAAAAAAAATTATGTTTAAATTAGTTATATATTTTAATATAAAATTCGCTAACATATGCGATATAGCCAAATATCAATGTGATTAACTGTGACTTCAGGTGCTTAACTTTTAGCTATGCGCTTCGTATACACTACATAGGTTAGCGTTGGTTAATTTTTATTTTGTGTGGGTGTATACGTAGCGCAAATCTAAAAGTTAAGCACCTGAAGCCGGCCTAAATATCCAGAAAGAAAACAGCAAAATAAACTATAATTTTAAGCTGCAAGTAAATTAGTTTAGAGAATTTATACTTCCATGCTTCTCTTCCTGTCTTCCTGTCGCTTTGAAATACATATTTAGTTATAAAATACTCAACTAATCTCAGTTAAAATAACATCTAAAATACACAAACATTAATTTTTGTGTATCATGTTAGTTTATCAGACACTAATCCAATATATCACGAAAATTTAAATTGGATGTCTTCGTTTCAAAGCAAAATATTTAACTTTAATTATGCTGCACAGCCAAAATACAAATCGGAAATAGGAAATGACATTGATAATTATGTCTTTAGGTTAAAATAAAAGTGCGATTTGTAGTGAAAACGGTAAATATTTGCATCAATGAATGAATGAAATTTTTTGTTTCGTAAAATTCCTTGATGATTCCATGCAAAAAAATGCATGAATGAATGAGAAAATTCTTAAAATGTTACACAATAATTATAGATATTACAAAGCAGATTAGCTGAAGGCATCTACTATGTTATTATTATAAAATAAAAAAAAATCAAAACAACTCCTTTATTTTTGTATTTTATATCCTCTGTTTCAATTTTTACACACAGTGTTAAGGTCAAAATATTTTCTCATGTGATTTTTTTTTTATTTTAATTTTCTGGTTCACTTTGTTTTGTTTTGAAAATTATTATAATGGGACAAAGATTAACAAAACATGATTTTTCCAACATATTATTTATGATATTTCACCAATTTAACAGTCAAGTGGTCAAAAATCATGCCATTTTTACATCACTTCAACTTAATCGACATCACACCAACGCAATGGCCTCCTCATAAAAGTATGCATTCTAAATAACATACTTAAAATAATGATGTTCATTTTGTTTGCAATGTATATAATTGTTCCGGTCACGTCAACAAAATACTATACAACATGATGATGGAATATATTTTATATATTCATAAGTTGATACGATGATGATTATAAAGGTTTTTAATGCAGCAGCAGCAGCAACGTATATTATAATCCAGTTCAGTACGATAATAATCATAATCATGTATGTTGCTATCATCATTATTATTATTATTATTTTACTGGTAGTTTTAAAGTAAGTTGATGGTGGATTGAAATGAGTGGATGTAAAATTATTTTTATAATAACCTCATGATTATCATTTTTTTTTTAAGTATAATGATGTAAAATAACGTTTTATGGTTATTTTGAATGGAATATTAAAAAAAATAATTTAAATAAAATTATTGAAAAGTGGATCATCCATGATAAGCCATTAGAGGAAAAAAATGAATAGAAAGGGATTAAATTTACTTACCATTAAAATTATTTAAGGTTTCACCTGATACAAGGAATATTTTTTCTGAAAATGTTTTGCTATTAATGACGTTGGCTGATTCACTTTAACGGTTTTTGCACTCACCTTATTTGAGTAGATCTGCGAGCCTAAACTTATTTTAGTGCATTTCGTAAGAAAAAATGCACTATTACAGACGGTTTGTCCTCCATCACTCCGTTTGTCCGTTCCGGTCATAACTCCGGAATGGTCCATCGGAGCGAGGTCAGGTTTTTTTTATTAGACAGAGAAGAAGAGAAACTCATTTTTGAGATTGGGCTCCAGAGCCTCCGAAGCCTGAAAAACCGTTTAAAAATATTTATAATTTGTTTTGTTTTGTGGAGAAGTTTACTAAAATGAATTTTAACTTAATGGCTCTGAGATTAGGCTCAGGAATTGGACTCAAAAGTTGGGAGCAAGAATTAGGCTCCAGAGCCTAAAAATGGTCAAAAGCCCAAAATGTCTGATTTTTTCCAAAATTTTTTTTAAATTTTCAAAACGGCGAAAGTTTTTCAAAGTGGCGGAAAATTTTCAAAATGGCAGTTATTTTCAAAATGACCGTTATTTTCAAAATGGCGGTTATTTTCAAAATGGCGGTATAATTATTAAAATTAAAGCTTAATTATATACAATGAAACGAGTCCCATCGAAATGCACTTTTCTAAACCGCTCAGTGGTTAGAATTTCCCATTTTTTTAGTTTGGGTGCAAATAGTCTCAAACCTGAATCTTTATGCTTAAATTTTAAACTAAGTATTTTTTCTTATAGTGATCAGAACCTGATTTTCTTATTGATTCTGTCAAGCAACATCAACCTTGAATCAACTCAAAAATCTCATAAAGACGATAATAAAAATCTGAGACAACATGAGACTATCACCCATTTTTCATGGCGTATATTCTTTCATTTTTATTCAATTTTTTTATAAATTTATCTGCACATTTTCTATTACTATGCTAAATAAAATAAAAAAAAAAACACTAGGGATCAGGTGTGATAGAATTATAAATGAGTATTTTTATGTCACATTTTACGAATATACATTTCTCGTATTATTTTATCCCTGTTGCATCTCACCAGACGTTCTACATTTTTTTTTCCTTTCATTTTCTGTATGTTGATGTCATTTTATGCCACGACACGCACAAACACCACTAGCAGAATTTTCTTTTTCTTCAAGAGATCTGTTATTATTTTTGGATGGGGGATAAAATGAGATTTATATCAGGATTATATTGAAAATCAATTGACATGCAACAAGAAAAACAATCTGATCCAAAAAAAATCCAAATGAATCGTGAATAGATTAGAAGATGGATATTTAATGTCAATTTGATTCGATTTGATGCCAGGATATTGATTCAAATCGAAATTTATTGATATTATAATGAAAATTTGAAAGATTTAAGTCATTCATCATTTAAAATTCATCGTAATTATTTTTATAATCGTGTAAAAAAGCTCGCTTGATACTCAAAGCCATCATCAAGTTTGTTTAACATACTCATCATCTAGATACACGCAATTAATCCTTAGTACTTAAAACTATTTAAAACAACATCTAAAAAACATTTCACACACGTACACATTGTACATATTTCACATCCACATCCACTTTTATGTTTATTATTATGTTAAACATGCAATAAGCACATAAAACTTGTTCATTATTATTTAAGCACACCACCATAGAAGACGACTCAGAGATGAATTGAAAGGGAAACATTCTTTTTTCACACTTTCATATTTCAACATCACTGCTTATTGATAACACACACATAAAACATCATTTTACAGTGATTAACGTGTGAGCATGAAAAAAAAATTCAAATTTTAATTACATTGTTAACAAAATTATTTAAATTTTTTTTATTCAGCTCATAAAATTCACACTTAGTAGTTGAAAAACTGATCACTGTAACCCAAATATTGCATTTTTTTTAAATTTTAATACGCACATGATGATAAAATGTGTATGTAAATGATATGAATTTATAGTGAACTGATAAAAAATGAAAATAACAATGAAATATCTCTATTATTTTTTGGGTGGCATTTTTACTATCAGTGTATGTATTACAATAATGAATTAAATGAAAAGTGTGTGTAAATAATCGTAAAATTGAATGAAATTATAAATTAAATACAAAAAAAATGTATGTAAATGATAATGAGCTTTGTAAATAGTAAACATAAATTTTATTTTGTTTTTTTTTTTTTTGGTTTTAAATGAATTATAACCACTACAAGGCTTAATTTAGTTGCACGTCACGGTCAATATGGCAGCTATTCAATTTTGTGCCATTATATTTGTCCAACCTGTCGGTTTGTGTGTGTGTGTGTTCATCGAGAATAATTATGTTCAATGTTTATTATATTGGAAAATTGTTATTTTTGAATGTTATTACAATAATAATAATAATAATAATAATAATATCGAACCTATCGAAGGTACAAGGGAAATTTTCATTGAAATTAAATGAGGGATGAGGTTATTAATTGATTTTATTCAATTTGTTTTGAATAAATTTTAACAAACAGGTTTCTATTTGTTTATATAATTAAACCATAACTCTTTTTATTGGACATTTGACACAAAATTTAATTGAAATTAAAAAAAAAGTATAGGAATGGGTGAAATTCATCTTAAAAGCAGCTCATTAACCAAAAAATGCCATGTAATTAATAAGAAATCTTAGAAAAGCTTTATTTGAATCAAGATAAAACTAAAGATTTTTCATCTTAATTAAACAATTTGTCCTCTTTATATTATTCGAGTAGTGTAACGGTTTAGATTCATGAAATGTTTTAATAGGAAATATAATTTTAAATGAGTGATATAAGCGCATTTCTGGTACTCGTGCAATCAAAATCCACACTTCTGTTTTTATTTTTCAAGTCATTGCACTATAACAGTGTTCTTGGGGTATAAATTCAAACTTGATTCAGACTTGATGCATTTCTATCAATTTGTGGTGTTTGTGGTACGATTAGAACGTATTTTGTAAATAAAAAAAAAATTTTTTAAAACTTACTCTTGGACTCTATCATGTCGAACCCATAGGTGAACGTACACATGACATTCTTTGCTAAATCATGCAAATTAAGCCAGTTTTAAAGGTACAAGGACGACATTTAGATCCCAATATAACAGTTTTATTTTATAATCAGAGAAAATACGTCAAAAATATAAAAATAAAGACCAAAGCTCATAAATTAATATTAAAATAGCGATTAAAATGGGAATTAAAAAAAAAATCAAAATAATTTTCTTCTCTCACCAAATGCTCTTAAATCCAGAAAATAATTAAACATCATTAATTTTAATTCCTGCTTAGGTTGACCTAATAACATGCTTAAAAAATCCTTTCTTAAATTAATTTTTTTCCTCCTCATCCATAATGTATATTTAAATTTAAAAATAAAATCATGGTGTATTTGCAATTCAACCACACATGAACCTCACCACAAAGATTAAAACATCATGTATACATTTGACAAGGTTTTTCCATGTTGATACCACAACACAAACACACACACACACAGAAACATTCATGTTAATTCCGCTTGCTTTGCATTTGAAACCATATAGATGAGTGAGGCTGCCTGTTGCCTGTCGTCTCACATTGTAGAACAGGTTGAATGTTGCAAATTCTAATTTCTTGCTCTAGTGAATTTTCACTTTGAAACGTGTGTGTGTGAGATTATATTGAATGGATCCTTTAATAAAAAGCAAGTCCATTCCACAAAATAATAACAACCATGATATTTAAAATTAGAAAGGAAGATTATCCGATACACTTTTTTTCCTTTGAATATTTTACATATTTTTAACATCAATCAAAATTTATTTACGTATTAATCATTTCTTTTATTAAATAATTTCAGATTAAATCAAGTTGTTCCATATCCGGCTAAACAATACAATAAAAAATGTCTTTTTGCTACTGTTTAAACTGATAATCATCAAATAATTTGCATAATCTCACACGCATCGCATATAAAAATGTTTAAATTTTATTTTTAAAGCCACATACTGTTCCACACATTTGCACCTACTAAGACGACTTCATCCTATAAATTATGAAATCACAATGAGACAAATGAATATATAAAAATTAAAACAAACACATGACTTGACATAAAATGAAAGAAAAAAAAACACACTGAAAAAATAATACGGTGTAGGTGGGACAATCTGTCACAACAAACATAAATATTAAGGTGTAACAACATAATTATTATCAATAAAATGAATTGTGAGTGCTGTATTATGTCATAAAATTATTGTATTAAGAAGTTAATGAATGAATGATTTATGAAATGATTGTTCTGTATACAAATCAGTTAACTTAGATATTTTTAGTTCAAAGATGCAAGATATTGTGCAAGAGTTATAACAATGTGATATGATTTAAATTGGTATTTGACTCCAAGTGGGTTTCATTCATTTCATTGGAAAAAGCAAACTATTGAAAAATTCGGTCTCAATGGGTTAAAATAAAACCATCCTGATATTATATTTTAGATTTAAACAAAAGTATAATCATGACAATATTTATTATTGTTGCTATTGTATTAGAAAAGCTTATATCTGATTAAACACTCCTCAAGAAGCATTTTGGTACCATATGTCAAATCATTGGATGTTGAATTGAAAAGGCAGACAAAATGAAATCAAAAAATTGCTTTAATAGTTTGACATTATCTAGATAAATTCAAATGAATTACATTATTTCTGTTTATTTCGATTGATGACCGAATTTCATTTGAAAGAAAAAGTCTCTTTGAATTGACATATCCCACGAATTTTAACGCGACGCCTTACATTAAGTTTTTTTTCTAAAAATTTCCTTTTTCGGTCCGCCAGATCATGTATATCAAGTAAAAAAAAAGTTCAGATAATTTTTTTTTCTAGCAATTGCTTTGTTAAAAGCATATTTCAATGAAAAAAAAGAATTGTTAAGGCAACGCTTTAAATAAATTTCCCTTAAAAATTTCCCCATTTTTTCAAGTTGTACACTTTCATCCCAAAACCAGCTGGTGCCCCACTGGTATTAATTTTTTTTTATTCCATTTCCATTTTTTTCGAAGAAATCATTTAAATACCCAGAAAATGGATAAATCTCGAAAGCTTTTTCGTTTTAAATCGATACGACGAATTTTTCGTGCGGTTTAGAGTTCTAGTTTTCTTTAATGGAAATCATGTCATCCATTTACACTCATTTTAAGGCTTCAATGATTTCTACGATTTCTTAAATAGACAGAAACAAAAAAAAAGATACAACTTCAAGAAATGGGAAATTTTCAAAGGAATTTTATGTAAGGCGTTGCTTTAATACTTAGTAAAAAATTCCTCTAACTTGTAGGAAATTTCAACAAAATTTTTTGTTTGTCCTACCATTTTTAACTTAAAAAAAAAATTAAAGACAACCCAATTTCCATTCAATTTTCATTGAAAAAAAATTTTTTCTTTAGTTAACAATCAATCAATGTAATTTTCATCCTCAATCTTCATACCCAAGATTTTGTTTGAATAATTTTTTTATCTCTATGAATTTAAATGACATTTACTTTAATTTTCTCACCCTTATTAAAGTATAAAATATCAGGATAGCAAACAGTATCTAATCATTTTAAATACATCAATGTCCAGACATTTATCACCCCTTCCTGATCAGAACAATATTTAAAAAATTCATGATTTATTTTTATCATTCAAATAGGGTTTGAACAAAATCGTGAAAATTTTTATCAGTGTATCAGAGTTTCATTTTTTTCCTTTTTTTTGTTGATATTTTACGAAAAAAAGAATACACACAGTCAAAAGCTGTCAAGGATATGTCAAGAACAGTGGTTTGACATTAGATCAGATAATGATAGATATGCGTGCGTTGTAATTGTAATGAGAATATAAACATAATAATAAAAAAGTGCAAAATTTAATTTCACTTCACTTGTTAAATTTTTCTTTGAAACAAATTTCTATTTAATTGGAGTCAAGGAATGCAAAGTAAAAGACAATGCGAAACCATCTCTAGATTTATTGTCCCTTCCCTTCCAGAGAAAAAAGTACCATAATATTACACAGTACTCAAAAAACAACATAAAAAATAACACAATCATGAAAATTTGCCATAAATTTCCAACTTTTTATATGTGCATAAATTTTTGTCATATTCAACATTTCCACATGAATTCACCTTTGTCATTGTTGTTACAATATTTTTATTATTATTATTCTGATATGTGATTTTCTCTCTGAATCTTGATATGTAAAATTTATAAATAAATTCACTTGTAACTTTTACATGTGTGACAACAAACAGCATGTCATTTTAAAGTAAATTTGAAATTAAGGGTGATTTTTGAACAGGTTCCTTGTCTGTCTTAGTATTATTTGAATTTAACAGGACTGAAACCTGCTCCTAAATAAAAATGATCACTGTAATTCCGCAGACAAATGCACTTATGTTCACTTTCCATGGAATAAGGTTTCATATTCAAAAATTTCTGCTTATTTTTTATTCGACAATGACAACAAGACAACTCACAAAAAATAAAATAAAAAATAAAAGTTTTTGTATATTATTCAGAAAAATCATTCAAAACCATTGTTATTTCGTATCCTGTGTCGGAATTTTCGGATGACATATTGTATTGTTTGAATTTGGACATGACTTGACTTCCGAGGATGACATCTCAATTTTTCTTTTTTTTTATATTTTCATATGAAAATATTGATGTTAAATAACTTTGTGCTTTAGGGCAAAGTATAAATAAGAATTAAATTTTAACTATATTTTCGCACCTTAACGTAAAATTCATAATATAATAATAAAAACTTATTATGGTAGAATTTTCCAATTTTTTTTTTACATCGTTTTCTCTTTTTCAGTTTTATACTAAAATAATATAAATCCTGATATCTTTAAGAAGAGAGAAAAAAAAACCACATCGGGATTTATATCATCATACCTTCACTTTTCTTTGTAAAAGACATACTTGGGTTACACAATCAGTGGTTTAATAATAACTATTACAGAGAAATACAAAAAAAAATAACACACACACACACTTCTAATACACATAAACCATCATCATCATTTCATAAAATAAAAAGTCTTGTAAAGCACCCAAAAAGCAAAGCAGCATGAGGATGATGAGGATATAAAAGCAGAAATTCAATGTTCCTCAAAATAGTATTACACTATTGCTTTTATGTTGAGTTTCCCTTTATTATGTGTGTGTGTGTGCTTGTATACCTTTTGTGTGTTTCAAAATGCTTATAAAATGTGTATTATAGTAAATACGATTATACAACAACAAAATAAGCGCGGCATAAGAACACCCCATACACACACACACAGAGCACTAACACACAATTTTATGTGAATAAAACTTCATCTCCGTGGCCATCTGGTGTGGTTTTGCGTTACTAATTCACAATATTGTTGTTGTTTTTCCATATATAAATTTATTCCTGCACTCTTTAAAGCCGATCTAGTACGATGATGATGATGATGAAGTGTCTGTATATTTTTGTCATATACACATATAAAAAATAACACAGAAAATAAGAGAAATTGAAATTCATTCATTCAGAGTTTTATGTTAGAAGAATTTAAAGAAGAAGAAGGAAAAAAAACATGAATTTAAGATGAAATACACATCACACTTTAAAAGAAAAGAAACGGAGACGCTTGGTACATTGTTCATCATTTTATTTCAGAATTTACTTAGAAATGGTGAATAATTGAAATAAAGATAAATGGGTTCTTAAAGTGTGAAGAAAGCAAGTACAAATAATTGCACATACACATATCAATCGTATTCATAAAAGAGATATGAATGCTGTTAAAGAGAAGGTACCTACATTTATTTATCACATCATAGTATGAAATGTAACATGAATTTAAATTTGAAATGAAAATTAAAGGAGAACGAATCAAATGAAGTGAAAAACAAATTTTTGAAGGACTGTTGCACCTCAAGGGATACAAGGGTTCAATTTGAATCGAAATTTCATCAAATTTAAAGTCATTTTATTTTAAATTTTGAATTTTTTCTTTAAGAAACATGACATTTAATCACTTCCTATACACGTTCACATACACACATCGATACAAAGATCAATCAATCACTTTTACCAATATTATTGGTATTTTAAGGACACAGTTGGGGCTATTTATTTATTTGATGATGAAAGATTGAAGATTTAAATTTATAATAAAATAAAATGTTATCCTCTTATAACATTAAAGGTAAGTGTTGACTTACCAAATTTACTTAATCGTATCAAGATGAAAGTGAAAATTGACCTTAATTATTTATTTGTAATGTAAAATTACATTATTGAATTTCTCTAGGAAACTTTTATTCATAACAATTTCAAACAACAAGATGAAGCAATTTCACATGTTACAAGAAAAGGAAAGGAAGGTGATTTATTTTCTTATCTTTGGGTCTTGATCAGTTTTGAAACTTGGTAAGTTATTATTTTTAGTACTTCCTGTATTTTATTTTATTTATTATTTGACATGAATGTTGTAAATTTAATATTTTACTATATAAATAAAAATATTATAAAGCAATAAATTGTTAATATATATGAAAACGTTTTATAACACCATCAATATTGCCGTGTATACCGTGAGATGAGAAGACAAAACATATAATTCATGTGCCGCGTGACTCTTCTTTTTGTTTCTGTGATAAACACAATACAGGGAGATTCCATGACAAATTGCAGCTTGTAATAAGAAGAATAATATTGCATTTTTCTGTATTTTTTTACCTTTATTATTTTGAATCAAATTCATGCCAAGCGTACTTTGAGTGAGTTGAATGGAGACTGGTAGCTAGTATAAAATATTTATAGGAGAAAAATACAAGAGAATATGATGAACGACTGTAATATAAAATAAAGAAAAGAAAAATTGCATTTCATAAGTAAAAAGAAAAATGTTGTAGTTGAGATGATACGCCGATGATTACGAATGAGCGGTAGCATTCCAAACAGATAAAGAAAGAAGAAGAAAAAGTACAGAAGATGCAAAAAGTTGTAAGAAGTCATCTTATGATCGTGAATTACCACGCCTATAAAACTCAAAGAACATTGCAAAATAATTCATTTTTAACTGTACAAATTTGAATTTGAATTTGACTTTAAATTATAAGGGAAAAAAAAATGAAAATGCAAAAATTTCCTTTAACTCAAAATCCTGACCGTTTTCAAATTCAAATTCATTCACCAATAAAAAAAAATGATTACAAATAAGAGTGTGAACAAACATTTAAATAATCCATTTTATTTTTTTTTTCATTTTACTAACATTCATATTCAGTTAAAAATACATAAAAATTCCTTACAAGCCCTAGGGCCTTGCACGCAACACTTCACTACTCACGAAATATTAAAACCACCATATTGCATTTCTTCACTTCTTCTGATTTGAATTTGACTTTTTCCTTTTTTTTACATTTAAATTTTAAAGAAACAAACCAGAAATCAAATGAAATGAAATGAAAGGAAGGAAAAAACATACATTTATCATTAAATGCAATAGTGGCTTGAAGCTACTTTGTGGCACTTCAAGAAATTTACATATCTACATTCAAATGTACTTACATGAATAAAATGGCGTTTTTCATTTTATATTCACACTATTTCAACAAAAAAAATGAACACAAAAAATGAAATGAAGTAAGACATTGCAAAATAATTGCCTTTGAGGATATTTGAAATTAAATTTACATTTGCATTAATTTTAATTTCATTTTAAGTCGCTTTGATGATCATGTTTCCTTGTTTTGTGTTAAATTCAAATTTTTTCGCCCAAATGAATTCATACAAAAATATTTTTTGTCTCAATCGTTATCTAATTTAATATGACTTGAATGGATTTAATGTAAATATTGGGCATGAATATCCCTCTCTTCGATTTAACTCTTCTATAAACAAATAAATGGGTAAATTACAGTTATAAAAATATTTAAAAAATATAAAAAAATAAGTACAATACAAAAGGAAACTGTAATCGATATGAGTTTGTTTAGTTTTTTTCTGTTTCAGTGCTCATTTTCTTGAGATAATGAAATAAAATGCGAGATTGGGGTCAGTTTATACCATCAGTCAAATAATGATGGTTGAATTTTATTGATGAACGTGAATTTAGTTCAAAAGAATCGTGCAGGCCGTTAATCAATGAAAATTTTGTTTCGCATCAGTCATCCGAGGGGAGACAAGTCGATAAGACCAATGAAAATCGTCATCCCTCAATTTTTTTAAAATCCTTGCCAACTTCAGGCAAGTCAAATTTATTCTTGAACCATTCAATGACCAGTCAAACTCTGCCTGTTCACACAATTTATACAAATATGAAGAAATTTCGAGAGCCGAGCCTTCTCCAGCCCCTTCGTAAGCCCATTCTTGATATTTTTTGGATCTCAGACAAAATTATTACGATTCACTTAAAAATGCGCTTACACAATTTACTTCTTTCTCACTATTATCCATTTACCACATCATTGAAACTTTTTTTTTTATTTTAAAACATGGTCTTGTTGTATCAGTTGCTCTTTTATTTTCATCAACTTTTTTTTCTTCTTAATGTATTGTGAATTTATCTTTTAAACGCAAGATGTTGTCAAGTAAGAAAAAGTGAATTAATCTCCATTCTAAACTTTTTTTGTTGATATTATGTTGAAATTATTGTTATTGTATTATATTTTTTATTGAAAAGTTTAAAAGAAAAGAAAAAAAAAGTTTTTGTTGTTGTTTGATGTGTGAAAGAAAATAAAATGAAATAATATAAGGCAATTCTCTTTTATTTGTGGTTGGCTTTGATTATGTTTATAAAAACATTAACAAATATTTGAAATTGATACACACATGCACATGAAAAAATATTGTACCCTTAAAATAACAACTAAAATAGGGTTTGATATGAGTTTTAAATTTCATATTATCTTGAACTTGAAAATAATTGAACGTTATTATTTTATATTTTTTTGGGAGACATCCTACTGAAAGGACATGAGTACACACAAATAAGATTATAATAATCCTGAGAAAATCACTGAATCGGAATAAGTCTTGATGACTTGTCACTCAGAGATTCTGGTTACATTTTTGTTTTGAGTAAAAGACACGTGTGGTATCTGATAGGATCAATTTATGTTGTTGTTGCTTTAGGTGAGCCGAAAATCACTAGAGTGCAGATTGGCTTGTATCATAACCGATCATTATCACGCCTACATAATAATAATGAGAAATATTCAAATTAAAGTTCTTGTTAAATGAAGCATCGACTATTGAAAATCATTCATGTCATTTTCGATTTTTGTCTCAAGAATTATTTCAGTTAATCATAAATTATATTTAATATTACAATCCCCTTTTTGTTATTATTATTATTCTTTATTATGCTTATTTTAACTTATCAGCAAAATCTCGAATTTCTTTTCTTTTTTTTTGGTTGAATAAAAATAAACTCTTCTTTTCTTTGCTCATTTATTAAACTTCCATTTTCTTCTTATATGAATCCTTATACAAAATATCCCCATAATTTTTAAGCCGGATGAGACAATATTTTCTATCATTATATTGTGAATTTCCTTCTCCCGGCTTATTTCTTTTATCTTATTCCACCATCGCGATTTTCTGTTCTTTTTATATGTATTTTTTTTTTCTTTGACTCATCATAAAACGACAAACCTATTATTTTCCCTTTACTAACAGTCTTATGTGCTATATATAATTTTATATAAACATATTCAAAGAATGCACATACTCAAATTTTCCTCCATTTAAACAGCATATAAATTTTTTAACAATCAAATATCATCATGTATCAAAAAAAAAATAAAGGAAAACTGTTCAAGACTCTCGTAGTATATTTCATTATAAGAAAAAAAATCGTATGTGTAATAAAGACGATACGTGAAAAGATGAGAAAAGATTTATTTTGAATTTTTTTCGTTACATTTTCTTTTTTTTGTGATCATCGCGAAGAATAACAATAAAGAAAATCGCATGTATCATTGAATATAAAAAAAAAATCACAGTCCAAAATCTAATGAGCTTAAGTAAGTGAAGTTTATCAACTTCAAAAATACAAGTTTTGGAAATGTGAACACAAAAACATAAAACAAGCGAAAAATTCAAATCTGAAACTTGTACAATTTGTGATTATGACGGTATCTTGTTAAAAATTAATGAAAATTTTGTTATTGATCAAAACAAAAATTGTACAAGTTTCAGATTTGAATTTTTCGCTTGTTTTATGTTTTTGTGTTCACATTTCCAAAACTTGTATTTTTGAAGTTGATAAACTTCACTTACTTAAGCTCATTAGATTTTGGACTGTGATTTTTTTATTAAAAAGAGTCTTAATTTAACGTTTTTATAGAAAACGATCAAATCGTTTGGGCGCTACGCGGTCTTAAAGAAAATAGCGTAACAGCAATATAAAACTTGTAATAAGAGATGAATGTGATGTGAATGAAAATTTTATGTTGTATGAAAAAATTTTTTCCTGTACAATTTAGATATGGGGTGTCTTAGGCAAAGTTGTTCAGAATTATGAGAAGAAAATTTTGGCATGAAAATTTTCCATTTTCCCGGAAAATTTCGGAATTTTCCACCTGGTCACCCTATTTTTTTGTATGGACACCCTATATTTTTTTGATCCATAAACACTCCCACGCATAATACGAACATAAATCTAGAACATACTTTGGGTCTCAGATGAACCGTTCGGGCGCTACGCGGTCTTAAAGAAAATAGCGTAACAGCAATATAAAACTTGTAATAAGAGATGAATGAGATGTGAATGAAAATTTGTGTTGTATGAGAAAAATTTTTCCTGTACGACTTAGATATGGGGTGTCTTAGGCAAAGTTGTTCAGAATTATGAGAAGAAAATTTTGGCATGAAAATTTTCCATTTTCCCGGAAAATTTCGGAATTTTCCACCTGGTCACCCTATTTTTTTGTATGGACACCCTATATTTTTTTGATCCATAAACACTCCCACGCATAATACGAACATAAATCTAGAACATACTTTGGGTCTCAGATGAACCGTTCGGGCGCTACGCGGTCTTAAAGAAAATAGCGTAACAGCAATATAAAACTTGTAATAAGAGATGAATGAGATGTGAATGAAAATTTGTGTTGTATGAGAAAAATTTTTCCTGTACGACTTAGATATGGGGTGTCTTAGGCAAAGTTGTTCAGAATTATGAGAAGAAAATTTTGGCATGAAAATTTTCCATTTTCCCGGAAAATTTCGGAATTTTCCACCTGGTCACCCTATTTTTTTGTATGGACACCCTATATTTTTTTGATCCATAAACACTCCCACGCATAATACGAACATAAATCTAGAACATACTTTGGGTCTCAGATGAACCGTTCGGGCGCTACGCGGTCTTAAAGAAAATAGCGTAACAGCAATATAAAACTTGTAATAAGAGATGAATGAGATGTGAATGAAAATTTGTGTTGTATGAGAAAAATTTTTCCTGTACGACTTAGATATGGGGTGTCTTAGGCAAAGTTGTTCAGAATTATGAGAAGAAAATTTTGGCATGAAAATTTTCCATTTTCCCGGAAAATTTCGGAATTTTCCACCTGGTCACCCTATTTTTTTGTATGGACACCCTATATTTTTTTGATCCATAAACACTCCCACGCATAATACGAACATAAATCTAGAACATACTTTGGGTCTCAGATGAACCGTTCGGGCGCTACGCGGTCTTAAAGAAAATAGCGTAACAGCAATATAAAACTTGTAATAATAAGAGATGAATGAGATGTGAATGAAAATTTGTGTTGTATGAGAAAAATTTTTCCTGTACGACTTAGATATGGGGTGTCTTAGGCAAAGTTGTTCAGAATTATGAGAAGAAAATTTTGGCATGAAAATTTTCCATTTTCCCGGAAAATTTCGGAATTTTCCACCTGGTCACCCTATTTTTTTGTATGGGCACCCTATATTTTTTTGATCCATAAACACTCCCAACTGAATACAAACATAAGTCTAGAACATACTTTGGGTCTCAGAAGAACCGTTCGGGCGCTACGCGGTCTGGAAGAAAATAGCGTAACACTGAATATTAACATAACGGGCGCTAACATACTTTGGGTCTCAGATGAACCGTTCGGGCGCTACGCGGTCTTAAAGAAAATAGCGTAACAGCAATATAAAACTTGTAAAAAAATATTATTATTTTTAAAGGGGAACAAAAATATGAGATACACGTTCAAAGTCGTTTTGTCTGTATAATGTGAGGAAAACGATGGATATTCAATAATCTTGTGACGCAAATTGAATATTTATTATCATTTTTGTCTTGAATACATGAAATAATCGTTGTATCAAATTAGAATTCATTTAAGGTTTTTTTATATTGAATTTGAAATGCGTTAAAATTCAGATTTGGATTTGGGAAAATGGTCTTAATTAAAAAAAAATTCAGATATTTTGAATGACCTTGAACTGCTGAAATTAAATTCCTCACATCATTTACAAATAATATCATCGATTAGTGAATAAACTCCTAAAGGCAGAATCAGATAGGATGAAGAGCGCCTGAAGGATTCGTCGAATTGAGACCAATATATCGGTCAAACCAACTTTAAATTTTTTAACAATATTTTCTTGAAATTGAAGAACTTCCAAAAATGGATGTGGATTTGAAATATACTTCGCCTTGATGCCTCTATTTTAGAGGCTTAAGGCTTCGAGGAATACTGCGGAGGACATTGAGACGAAGCCAAACATCTAAAATTAACATCTTAGGTCCAAAATATACCAGCGTTGACAATAAATAGACAAACCTGGAGAGAAATTATTGGAACTTGATGAAAAACAACTACGATGAACAACTGAAAAAATGTAAAATTTTCAACGGTTTTCTTCAATCACACAATTCAAACACAATAAGATTTTGAGGATTTCTATTCGCCGTTTTGATGGCTCCCCATTGCTCTACTCGACAGGTCTGTACGGTTTTCTATGCATTGGATAATAATAAAATATCAACATATGTTTTCATGCAAAACAATAAGAAACACACATAGCGCTCGTACAAATCATATGTGATCATATGTAAAATTCCCTCATTGTCTTTGACAATACGAAGAAGTTTATCATTAAATTAATACAATTTTTCATTAAATAATCATACTCAGACACATTATAATGCATTGTCTGTAAATTAATCGGTATTAAAATTTACAAAAAGGATTCAATTAAGTCTCTTTTATCAGGTGAGAAGTTTCAAAAGGTGTAATCAATGAAATTGAACATAAATTCAAAATGATCAAAAAAAATTGAATATAAAACAAATATAAACATTTCACGATTGTTTTTAATTGAACACACGTTTAAAGTCATATTATGTAAGATAAATGAAGTAACATACAGAATTATAAATAATGATACAGTTTTAATACAAATTTTTTGCAAACGTATCAGGAACTATTTTCGGTGATTTCAATATTATTTAAGTTCATTATCACTGTATGTTTGTAAACATTTCATTAATAAATTAAATTTTGAATAACCGTACGGAATAAAACGCTGTATCACTAAAAAATATAAGACAAATTATTAAGATTATACAGAAGTTCAATGTCATATAATTTGCCGAATCATCATTAAAAGTCTGATACGTTCGTTTCTAATTTTTTATTGAAAAGCCTTCTAATTCTACTTATTGATATCAGACGTGAATTGAATAACTTACTTTTTTTATCGTATTCACTATCAGCATACAGTTTAATGCGTTAATTTAAAAGATTAAAGTATGATATGATATGAAATTGAATTTCAGATGAAAAAAAAAACACATTACTCGAGAAATTTATTTTAAGTTTCCATTCTATTTTTATGTAGTTTTCAAGAGATTATCATAAATCATTGATTTTTTTAATATTATTTTTCTTTTCAGTGAGTCAATTAGTCTTCAATTCAAAAGAAACTTTTTAAATAGCTTGGAAAATGAACACCAAGGCAGCTCTGGCAATTGGAGGAGTATTTTTGGGATGTTGTAGCAATGTCGTCTTCCTTGAGTTGCTTGTCAAGTAATTCAATTAAATTTCAATTTAAATTTTGCAAATTTAACATTTTTATTTTTATTTGCAGAGCCGATCCAGGTTCAGGAAATTTAATCACATTTTTACAATTCCTGTTCATCGCAATCCACGGATTCATATTCACAGCAAAATGTGGCACCGTCAAGCCACGAATCGGTCTTAAAGATTACACGATATTAGTTGCAATGTTTTTCGTCGTTAGCGTTTGTAATAATTATGCATTTGATTTTAATATTCCGATGCCCTTACACATGATTTTCAGGGCGGTAAGTTGAATTTCAATTGAATTTACTTCAAATTTCTCTGAGGCATGATTTTTATTAAAGGGCTCCCTCATCGCAAATATGGTCATGGGTATCATAATTCTACGAAAACGATATGATTTGTGGAAATACATCTCCGTTTTTATGATTACATTTGGAATTATTTTGTGTACGATCGTTTCGGGAAGTAAAGTTGAGAAAATTACACCGACAGAAGCCGCCGCAGCAGAACTCGATGCTAAAAATGAAGCTCTTGGATTTTCAGCCTTTTTCTGGTGGTCATTGGGTATCACTCTGTTAACTGTTGCACTGTTTTTATCAGCACGAATGGGAATTTATCAAGAAGTTTTATATAAAAGGCATGGAAAGCATCCCGATGAAGCCTTATTTTACACAGTACGATTTGATCAATCCTGGAATTCGTTAAATTCTTAACCATATTTTCTCTTATTACAGCATTTGCTTCCACTTCCCGGATTTTTGCTGCTCTTTAATAACATAAGTGAACACATTAATATCGCAACGAACAGTACACCTTATGAAATCCCTATATTAGGAGTAACAGTGCCAATTATATGGTTGTACCTACTTGGAAATGTTCTTACACAGTATTTATGCATTAGTTCTGTTTACGTGTTAACGACAGAATGTGCCTCACTTACAGTGACCCTTGTAGTTACTCTGAGGAAATTTGTTTCTCTTATCTTTTCAATCATCTACTTTAGAAATCCGTTTACAATCTTCCATTGGACAGGAACGTTGCTAGTTTTTATCGGAACTTTAATTTTCACCGAAATTTTACCAAAAATACGTGAATCTATGGAGAAAAAACGTAAGATAGAGGCATCGAAAAAGAAAGAATGATGATTTTTTTAAGGATGTTTAACGGATACAATCAAAATTCGTTACAATTTTTTAAAATTTATAATGAATAAGCACAGAATTTTAACTTATTTATATCTGTTACCTTGATACCTTGTTAAAATTTTTAAAAAATATTAAAAAACTTTATACTTCTTAAAATTTATTTTTTTTATGAATTTTATTTTAATTAGAATTACTAATTTCAATGGCCTTTGTATCTAAATGATTTGGATGGAATTTTTTTACATGTTGGTTGAATTCCCAACGATTTGTGATAATTTTATTGCATAACGGACACAAAAATCTTAATTTTAAATGTTCCGTTTCAACATGTTTGGTAAGATGAGCATTACTTTTGTATCTTTTCGGACATTCGCAACACTGATATTTCCTCACATCATCATGCACTAATTCAACATGTGTCTTTAAACTGAATTTTGTGGTAAACTTTTTTCCACATCCTGATTGGGTGCATTCAAAAAATTGTCCCGTATGGATGCGAGAATGACGGGCGTATCCATTTTTCGATGTGAAAGTTTTATTACAAATTTCACAGGTTTGATCGGTATTTCCGAATGCTTTGTGAACGTATTTCAAATGAGTTTTCAAGGCGGACGATGAAATGAGCGATCTTGTACACATATTACACTTAAATGGACGAATACCGGAATGAGATCTCCTGTGCACTTCAAGAATTTTCAAACTCGCATATGAGCAACCACATTCCTCACATGTAAATCTATGGCGACGTCTCATGTGTGTTGATAACGATTTGCGATCTTTAAATTTGACTGAACAATGATGACAGTTATAGAAGCGGTTGTGTTCTTCCATGTGAAGTAAATGAGATTTTTCATTTGCAAAAGCGACATTACATTCATTACATTTAACCAAATCAATGGATTTGTCATTTTCATTGTGAATTTTAGTGTGCTGTTTGAATTGATCTTCATTAATAAAATCAAGTTGACATTTATCGCATGTCCGTTTTTCATGCATAAAATTGATGTGAGATTGAAGTTCAATTAAACTGGCAAATCGCTTTCGACAAACTGCTTTATATGGAAAAACGTTTCCATGCACTGATTTATTATGGTCAAGAAGGGATTCATATGAGTTTATGTTAATTTGACAGTTTTCACAAAAGATATTTCTCTCACATTGTTTTAAAGTGAAATTAGGATCAAATCGTTTCTCGCAGTATTCTAGCTCAGTATCAGATTCGTCATCTAGTTGTGAAGTTGCATGAATTTTTGTTTTCAGTTCACTTTTTGTACGTTTCATGTTAGGATTTGGATTGATTGAGTTAATTGGAACAGCAACAACTTCGGATTCCTCTGATATTATTTGAGATTTGTCTTGTTCCAACGTTTCAACTTCTATGTTTGAACTGTCATGAATCGAATACTCATCTAAAAGTACTTCTTCAATCATTGTGTTAGAGCCTTCATCAAAATTTGTATTTTGAAGATCATTTACTGAAGACTTTTCCATTTCAATGTCCAATTTATTGAGTCCTAATTTCTCGAGCATATTTTTCTCCGTTTTGAGTGCTTGTTGTTTGAATTTGAAAGCTAATTTGAGTTTTGCCTCACACTCATAACAAATAACGACAGACATTGAATCACCATCTGTTGGCTCAACTCCAATCACATCATAATAGAGACCAGTCAGAGTCATTTCTGGAGTGTCATCATCTTCAAAACGAGTTGCAAGTTTGGTATAACATCCATTTGGAGGCTTACCACAGGAACGACAGTAATCATGGATTGGACTTAAAATTTGCAATTGAGATTCCAATTCCATGGCTTCAATTTCAGTATTTTGAGTAATTTCTTCTTCAACTAAATATTCAATTAAACCATTTTCTTCGGTTTCTGAAAGATTTTGATCTTTCAAATCCAGTTCTGATTCTGGATATTCTTCTAAAATTATGTTACCTGCCTCAATATCACTGATAAGGATTTTGATAAAGTTCGGACATTCTGATGTCTCGGAATTGAAATCGTGCTTTGACGTTAAATGTGTCCTTAAGGTGGAGGTTGATGTTGAAATTGAATATCTATTAATAAAAAAGGAATATTTTATATTTGTAGGTAAATCAAAATAATATCTTACTTTTGACACTTTTTCATATGAAGACAAAATAAACAATATGAATAATTTTCGTCAGATCCTATTTTATGGAAGTACAGCCTTGCTTTGCTCAATCTATTTATTTTATTGACTTTTCTTTCACCTGTTTCTGTTTTATCGCTTGATTCAACGTTAGCTACAATATCATGATAGACTTGGAGATGTTTTTTTAGAGATCCTGTTGACGTTGTTACTTTATATTTTTTGTGAATATTTTGTTCCAGACATTTTCCACAATAAATATAATCTGGATCAACAATTTCATCATTTTTGGTCAATTTACAAAAATATTTCCATACATTACTCGTTTTTGTGTACATTCTAGTGCTTTCTGTTATATTATCATTGATTGAAGTTGAGTCATCTTGAACAAGTTCTAAATAATGATGATTTTTCAAATGCTTCATTAGATTAGTCGTCGCCGTGCTTGATTGATATTTTTGGGTCCGATTATTTTTGAAGCACAAATTGCAATAAATTACATTTTTTTGTTCTTCTTCATCGAAGGTCTGATCAAAGTACTTCCACACGGTACTTCCTTTCTTAGTGCTAAAAATGAAAGGATCCTCACTATTTTTTCCTAGAATCGTTTCTTGTTTATTTTCTGGATCACATGAAATTTTATCATTTTCAACAAAACCATGAGATGCAACGAGGTGCTCTTTAAGTAAATCAACCGAACTCGAATTGAGGAAAACCTGCTTTAGCCCATTGTTTTCTAAGCATTTTATGCAATAGATCATATCAGGATCTTGAATTTCACCGTTGGTCATAAGTTTGCAAAAATTCTTCCATATTTCACTATGACTCGATTGATTTGTTAATGGGATTATTGTCAATTCATAAAATTCTTCATTTAATGACTTTGAACTATTTTCTTTCATTTTTAATTTTTATTTAATTTCTGTTTGACCAATTTTTTTTCCATAAATGTGTAAAAAAATGTTTGTTTACAAACAAAAAAAGGGATTGTTCATTAATCAAGAAAAATCATGCTACACGGAAAAATGTCCAAATAAAAGGACGTTAACTCTTCAACGCACGGATCAAAATTATAGAAGATAGAGGGGTGTTAACCAGATTATTATGAGAAAAAATTACAACTCCTTTAATTTTTAAAATTTAAAGACACATGTAAAAATTTAAAAATTTATTGAAAATATGAATAGAATGATAGAAAATAAAATAGAAAAAATCTATTCAATGCAAAACCAGTTTTATTTCTAATAAGATGTATAAAATGTCAGTTACAAAGTAATTTAGTAGGCATATTTATAAATGCATACGTGCACACTGATACGTTTCTAATGTCTAGACAAAAAATATTAATCATGGCATCTAATTTGTTAAATATCCCCCTTCTAATGGAAGACAATGGCCATTGACAAACGAAGATTTCTCACTCAACAAAAACAAAATTGGCTCAACAACTTCATTCACTTCACCAAATCGTCCCAAAGGAATTCTCTTAAGAAGTGGATCGGCCTTAGCTGGATCACTCCAATTTTCACGACCCATTCTCGTTAAAATAACAGTTGGGTTAACATTATTAACCCTTATCTTCCTCGGTGCCAATTCAAGTACCAAATTTTTCATGAAATTATCTAAAGCTGCTTTTGTTGGACCATACACAGAATGACCTTCAATTCCAATCAGCGAAGCTATGGATGAAATATTCACAATTGATCCACCATCCTTAATTTTTGGAGTTAAAAATTGACATAGATTGTAAATGGCTTTAAAATTAACATTGAATTGAGCATCAAAATCAGCTTCAGTCATTTCAAGAAAAGGCTTTATTATCGCAACTCCAGCGACATTAACAAGACCATCGAGAGATTTTACATGATTTAATGCTTTTCTCGTTTCATCCCATTTACTCAAGTCAACTGCTACAGCTTCAATCCCAGGACATTCTGATACTAAAGTGTCCAAGGGGCCTTGGGTACGTGACACCCCAATGACTTTTGCTCCAATTTGATGTAAAGTTTTACAAATTTGATTGCCAATTCCTATTTTAAATAAAGAAAACGAATTTAAATGTTGATGGTTAAATATTTTAAAAAAAAATTACATACCATGACCAGCTCCAGTAACCAAAATTGTCTTTCCTTTGAATACGAGTTCCATAATTTTAATTTTGATTGATATTTCCTGAATAATAAAGGTCAAGTAATATCTTATCACTTGCTTAGGTAAAAAACGACTAAGAGGAAACGTGAATTCGTTTTTTTATTTATAACAACAGATTAAACAGAGAAAGAGAGGAACAGTACAGAAACAAGTAGAAAGCTCTTTAATGAAATGGATGCATTTTTTAATATATGGCGTCATTCATGCATTTTTGATGAATTGAAGTTGTACCTCAACGTACAAAAATTTTATCAATTAAACCTAAATTTAATAAAAATTCTAGAAAATCAGAACAATTTCGTACCCGCTAATTTACACTTTGAATACCTTTGTAAGCCCGTTATTTAAAATTTCGGGAGTTCAGTATGAACAGCCCCAAAAATAAAAGATGTTCGTAAACAAAAGGGAATTGCATTTGAATGTTTATCTTTACTTTTGAGCAATAAAATAATTCAAAAATTATCAGTTCCTACATTAACAATGAGTGATACCAATCCACAAATAATATTATTAGAAGATAGTACATTAGATGAAATTCCTGTATTATTAAAGAATCTCATTCTAGAGAACTCAAAAGAAGAATTGAGCAGTTCTCAAGAATTTCGATTACTAATTTTAGCCTTAACTATTTATTACATCACAATGGAAATGGGATTCGTGCCCACCACTCTCAAAATTTCATCAAAATCATCATCAACCGTTGAATGGGGATTTAACAAGCAAAATATTGAAAAATGTATTAAAGAAACATTGCCTTGCGATTTCAAAAACCAGTCTCATTTCAAATTTAATTTGAATCTCATCAATGATGATACAAATTGTATTCTTCTCATGATGAGAAGTGGTGATTCATTCTTCACAACCCTTACATCGAAAAAATTCAAAGGTCAAAGTGTGTACATATCAGCAGCTCGATATGTGCCATATGTGAACAAGCAAAAACTTTCAGGATCATTCAGGAATTTGAATGAATTGTCAAATATTGTGAAGGATAATCTGTGTGGACCAATTAGGAATGAAATTTTGGCTGAGCATAATCAGGTTTTTCCTGGTCTCCTGGGATTACCTGAAAGTCATCTGGATAAAATTTTTAAATTCCTCAATAACAGTGATGTGAAGTCTGTTGCTCTTACATGTAAATATCTGCATAGAGAAGCAAAGGATTTTAAGAAAAGGAATAAAAAAAATTAATGATTTGAATTATCGAGTCAAACACTTTATTTTTTCTATAAAAATAACATTTGAAAATAATAGTAAACTTTACTCAAATTCTTATACTATTTCTTGAACAGAAGATTAAATGGACGGAACTACATTTAAAATTGTGCTTTGCTTAGAAACTAAATCAGCTGGTGATTGCTTTTTTTAAGATCAGTCACCAGAATACCGAGCTGAAATTACAACAATAAATTTTGAAATAAATGCCAATGATTTGTTATAATTTAATACTAAATCTAATATAATTTTTTTTTTCATTCAATGGACGGAATGTGAGATTTTTATGTTCATTTGAGTTAACATATTTGTTAGGCACTTATATAAATCTTTGTATCAAATAAGAAGTAAATATTGTTAGAGATGTTAGTAGGAGCGTGTTCGAAATATGTGAAAAACTTGAAATACTGAAAGCACCTGCATGACAATCGGTGATACGTTTTGCTCTCATAAAATCTGGACCGACGTAATCACTGAAGTATCTTTCGCGTTTATCAATGACTTGTAATTGACGTGTAGCATCTTGGAAGATCAAATCGTGATATGGGTCTGGTGAGTAAAACATGCTGAATCTAAAATAAATTATATGATTTCGATTAAATTGGATCTTAATTATAACGATTAATTGAAACACTTACCCAAAATCATCATGTTCCTTTCGTCCATAGTACTGTTGAGCATATACAAACAAATTTATAAATGCATTAATTTGTGTTTCGTTATATGCATCGCCACCTCTTGTGACAATAGCATTGGCCTTAACTTTTCCTAAATTACATCTTTCATATTCTTGAACTTCGGCACGCGTGCCATCGGGACACAATAATTCATAATCATCAGGCAATGCATCTCGTGCCCACCATTCAGTCCGTTTACCTCCAGTATTTTCAAGAACTGTTGTGTGTTTAACAAACGCAACATGTCCACCACCTTCAACTAAACATCTGAACGCACCAGTATTACCATAATAATCTTCAGATGCATCACGACGACAATATCTAAAACTAGCACCATGGCACAAATCACACAAATTATCGTACGGCACACCTGTGTTATATTCCGAGCTCAAAGCACCAGGTAGACACGATTTTGTGAAATATTCAGCGGCTGCTCGCATTGAATCACATCCATAAGGTCTCATCCATCCATTTGATACCAAATAAGCCATTGGATAAACCCAACCAGCAGCTGTATTAACACCAGAATGACAAGTATATTTTCCTTTCAAATAAGTCAATTCTGTATCTGGATCTTCTTCTTTTGCCACAGCAACGACATAATATTCAGGTGTTGGAAGATTATAAATTTCCGAGATGAATGGAATCAAATTGTATCGAAGACCTGCTGTGTACACATCACTTGCATCTAATACAGTTACATCTGCTGTTCCAGATTGAATTGCTTGCATACAATTTATGTGTGAATGAGCTTTGTAACAAATCATTTCAGGTTTCACCAATTGTGCTTTTAGAGCTGTTCGCATTTTAATGCATTTATCGTACTCTGCATCAGATGTCACGCATAAGGTCATTCGACCAACAGGGCATTGTCGGACTTCCATTATGATCTGAAAAAAAATATTCAATTTCAATAAAAGTTGAGATGTTATGTAAAATTTACTTACATTTAATGAATCTCCCAGATATGTTGTATGTAATTGATCATCTTCCTTTATTAATGCTAATGAATGAGTGTTGTCAGAAAACATTAAATCAACTTTTTTTCCATATCTATACGAATCAAATAATTCAAATTGTTCATATTTTGTTTGATTCATGTAATTTTCATCTTGATCATATGGATTTTGAGATTCAAACCTTTGTCGATCTTCCCAATTACGTCCTGTTATATATCTTTGAGTCGTTTGGTCATATCGATTGTAATTTCTATCATAATTATTATTGTTATATGAATTTGTATCAGTATTTCCATTCAGACTGCTATTAGTACGTTTGACTGAATAAAATTCCACTAATTTCGTTAAAAATCTTTGATATTGACGACGTTCTTCCGAAGTGCGAGCTGATGATGTTACAACTGCATGTGATGGAACTTTGCCCCAACTACAACTGCGATATTCACTTAATGGAGCTCTTGTGCCATCAGTACAAAGCAATTCAAAGGTATCCGCAGTTAGGGAACGGAATGATTTACTTTTAACCATTTCATCGACGGTATTGTGACGTAAAAATGCAACATCACCAGCTTCGACCAAACAACGGAATGCACCTTCAAAACCTGCGTAGGGATCTGTGCCACTGCAACGTCCTCCAGGAATCTTTCCAATACATAATTGACATAGTCTAGTAATGAAATTGTTAGTTAATGATTGGATTTGATGACAGTGAATAATTATTGACTTACTTGTCTGAATTGTCACCGATTGGATTATTTTTATTAACAAGTGAATTTACAGCACATGATGGTCCGAAAAATTCAATAGCACTCTTGACATGATTATTACAATCAACAATTTGCATTCCACCTCGTTTTTGTAATTCATGAATTGGGACTGTCCAACCAGCCAAACTTCCCACATATGAGAAACATGCTTTCTTGCCACGTAAATCTCTGATACTGCGAACTTCAGGTAATGTTCCCTTTTTCACCACAGCGACAGCATGGTATGCTTTTACATCACCTTCATAAGTTTCTTGCATAATTGGAACTAATGAATTATATCGACCAGCTGCAAACACTTGACCACCATCCAAAGTCATCAGATGTGCTCGTTCCTGATCAATTGCTGCAATACAATCATCCATATCAAATACCAATGTACAATTGATTGCCAGGTAATCATCATCAAATAACTGACGATCTCTTTCTAATTGTCTTGTCAAATTCCCGCATTTATAGAATTCTTCTTGGCTCACAGTACACCAAATTGCTTTTTCAATTCGATGTTCTTCGAAATTGTGTGATTGAGCTACAAGAAAAAAGTTGTTTATATTAATTTAACCGGTAAACATTGAACATATGATATTTTGTGATTGTATTTGTGAGTTGCGGTACGCTATCAACAGGTTGTCATGGACTAACACATATCAATTCAATTAAAAATGGGCTGGGATTGTATGAATCATTAAATTCACTTATTTCAAGGACTTTTGATAGAATTTTCACGTTTTCTCTTAATGTTGATGTTCAAAGTTTTCATTAGAGGCCTTTTTTATGATTTCTGAACAAGAAAATTATTTGAATTGAAGTAAAATTGAAGTTCGTTACTTCAAAATTCAATTTTTGGCTATTTTGGGTTTGAAATGTAATTTACCTTGTATTCCTGATGTGAAAAATATGAGAGAGGCACTTATGAACAATAATAAACTATTTTTTATGCTAAATTCCATCTTAAACTACATTAAAAATGATAAAAAATATCATGAAATGAACACACCCTAAAATCAAAACAATTTTACTTTGACAGTTGTGTACCTTTATTTATATGACACATTTAATCAGCCTTGGTGTGTGATTTAGTTTGATGTTTTCTTGAATACA
This sequence comes from Culicoides sonorensis, assembly GCA_900002565.1. Classification (NCBI taxonomy): domain Eukaryota; kingdom Metazoa; phylum Arthropoda; class Insecta; order Diptera; family Ceratopogonidae; genus Culicoides; species Culicoides sonorensis. Next base: position 67,775 of record LN483656.1, on the reverse strand, counting down.
ACAAAATGAAATTCAAAGGTGTTCAGAATTTTTGAATCTTTATTTATTATTTTGAATTCTAGTGCCTATTTAAATGATACATTTAAAGGTTGATTGAAATGAAAAATGTCGGTGTGGCTGCTTAAGCTTAATCCGATTTGCATCCAAATGCTGTATTTCTTACTATTTTATTGTTAATTTTTATTCAATTACACTTTTTCAGTACAAATAAAACTTAGTTCTTAGACTTAGCGGCCTTTTCTCTTGCTTTCTTGCCTTCTGTCAATGCAATACGTTCTTTTTCGGATAATTGGGGTAAGATTTTAGTCACAACACCAGTTCCTAATGTCACATGTCCATCACGCAATGTAAAACGGACTCCTTGTTCGATAACCATAGGTCTCATAAGTTTCAAATTAAGTTTTGCATCTTCACCGGGCATCATCATTTCCTTACCGTCAATTAAGACCTGTGAAGCACAATCCCAGGTACGTGAAAACATTTGTAATTGAATGAAATTGGTGATTGGTCTACTTCGGCCACCTTCGTCTTTGGTCAACATGTATACTTGGGCTTCGATCTGTGAAAAAAGAAATTTTAGTTCAATTTTCATGTAATTTTTATGTTATTTATTTATCTTACATTGTCGTGAGCTTTGACTGTTCCTGGCTTGCACATGACCATGCCTCGTTTAATATCATCACGCTTAACACCACGCACAAGTGCACCCAATTGATCACCAGCCTGTGACTCTTCCAATATTTTGTGGAACATTTCAATGCCAGTAATAGTACTCTTAATAACCTTATTGTAACCGACAAATTCACAGTCATTTCCCTTCTTAACAACACCACGTTCCAATCGACCAGTTACAACAGTTCCACGTCCAGGAATACTGTAAACATTTTCGACAGGCAACAGGAATGGTTTGTCCAAGTCACGTTCAGGTGTTGGAATATGTTTGTCAACTTCTTCCAAGAGTTTCATAATAGCATTTGCACCCATATCTGGATTTTTGCCTTCCAATGCACACAGTGCACTTCCTTTGACAATTGGAACATTATCACCATCATAACCCATTTCTGTCATCAATTCACGAATTTCCATTTCAACTAATTCAACCATTTCTTGATCAGCTGCATCAACCTTATTAATGAAAACGACAATATATTTGATTCCAATTTGTTTTGCCAACAATAAATGTTCACGAGTTTGTGGCATAACACCATCAGTGGCTGCCACAACTAAAATCGCACCATCCATTTGATTTGTTCCCGTAATCATATTTTTAATGTAATCTGCATGCCCTGGACAATCTGTGTGTCCATAATGACGGTTTTCTGTTTGGTACTCAACATGAGCCACATTTATCGTAATACCACGAGCCTTTTCTTCGGGAGCATTATCAATTTCGTTATATTGCTTACTTTCAGCTAAATCTTTTTCGGCTAAAACTGTTGTAATGGCAGCTGTTAATGTGGTCTTGCCATGATCTACATGACCAATTGTACCAACATTACAATGGGGTTTATCTCTCTGGAATACGGTCTTTTCCGAAGCATAATTCCGGTATTGAATCTGTTGTGGGAATTTAAAGGAAATTGCAGCACTTGAAATGCATCTACCATTACAACTTAAAAGACCTGGCTTTGCATTATATAAAATGTGTTTCAGAGTTTTTTGAAAAACTGAAATGAAAAAAAATAAAAATAGAAAACAGAGAATATGTAATGGAGTCCACATTTTCATGAGCACAAAATTTAAAAATGATTTTCTGTAAATAATTCAAATTTTCTCTACATACCTGGTGTGATAATCGATCGCACAGTCATGTATGAAGACATTTTAACAAATTTAGAGTAGAATTAAGTTGTAATATGTTATAAAATGCCGTTTTATTATTGCGCAATTGGAGAAGAAAATTTCCTCTTGCTTTGAAAAGTCAAATCAGTTCATTTGACAGATACATCTACGACATTCTGGAAAAATACCCTTATAAAAACATATTGATGACAGTTTAATGTGTAAATGAAATGAAAATGCGCTTAATGAATAATTCAAGTTTACGTTTGAAAGTTTTAAGAAGCTTTCTGCTTTAGGAGTTGTGGTTTTCCTAAAACCACTTTAAAAATCGGTTTATTTGGAAACAAATTATTTTTTTAAAAATAAAATCAGAAGTTAAGAACATTTAAAAGACAAAAATAATAAAACTAATTTAAATAATTTTGAAACATTGATTATATAAGTGACGCGTCATTTCACCCTCATTATTTCATTGTTGTCGCTTGGCTTGGTATTGCATAAAACTTCGAAATACTCCAATTCAATAAAATGACCAGCAGTAACGTCTTAAAACAGTATTTTTTCAAATTACTAGATCCGAACAAACCAGCATTATCAGAATCAACGGTATGCTGTTCCAAGTGCCATCAACATGGAATGATTAAAAGGTAAATTGCAAATATTTTCATTTCACAATTCAATATTTATTGTTGTTTTTTTTCTATAGATTTCATGTAAATCAAGAAAATTTACAAAGTGATCATTTATTTGAGTTCCATGCAATTATCTGCAGTGACACACCTGAATATATCCTTGGCACTGAACTACTTAACGATATTTCTGGTTCCCCGTTTGAGAGACCAGTAAATTCCGAAGAGGAAGAAGATGAAACAAGTAAAATTCAGTTATTCAATGATACGGATGTGGTGGAAGTTGAATTTGTGCAACAAGCTATAAAAGGAGAAGAGACGTGTAATGGCAAGGAAGCGCCAATAATTAGACATTCAGGTGTCTGGCAGTATTTTGAAGAGCAAATACATGAACAAAAAGTGTATTGTTTGGTTTGTCGTGAAGGAAATGTTATTCATAGTTACAGTACGAACAGTAGTACCTCAAATTTGAGGAAACATTTGAAATCTGCACATGACATTGAAGTTGAAAATTACCGACCGTTGATGAAAAAAGATAAAAATGAGGATAAAAGGGGATATGGTATAAGTCGGGTATGGAAATATTTCTGTAAAGTAACAAAAAATGGTAAAATTCAAGAGAGGGATTTTGTTTATTGTGCTGAATGTCTCAAGCTTGGAGTTCAACATCGATATAAGCAGACTAGCAGTACAGGTACACTAAAAGCACATTTAAGGTCTATTCATGAAATCAATATTGATTCTGGACGAGAATATACCGAACAAACAACAAATATCAATGATGAACCTGTTCCAATTTCAGTAGCTGGATTAGGTAAAAAAATCCAATTTATTTTACACTTCAATTTTTTACGATATTTTTTTTTAAATCAATTATATAGAAGCATCTTTGGTGAAATCTTTGGTTCGACGAGGCAAACACAAGAAACTAAGTTCAGCTCGGGCCTATTTTCACGATGTCATAGACGATGATGAATATATCCAATGTTCTCCGTGTCTCAGTGAAAATAAAACACATAAATATCGAAAATCAACTTCATCATCGACACTCAAAACACATTTAGTACAAAAGCATGGAATTGATCCTGATAGTGAAGAAAATGCAGTTTCAATGAAAGAAGATGAACAAGTCAATTCAGCCAATAATGAAGACGTTTTCATCAGATTTGAGGATTCAATTCAGGAACGGGCAAAAAAACTCACTTCAATTAAAACACGAAAAGTTAGGACATACTTTTTCCGAATAAATGATGAAGAGAATTTTTCGTGTGCATTTTGCATCGTGAATGGAATTAAAAAATCTTATAAACCAACCACCTCAACCTCTGGACTTCGAAGACATTTGATGTCGACGCATCAAATTGATCCATTGGAGTATTTTCAAAGTAATTCTAATGTTGTATTGAATGAAGAACAAATTGCGGAGAGTATTGCTGCTACTAACAGAGCAAAAGAGTCACATGTATGGAAGTTCTTTTGCAGGAAAGAAATCACAGATGAGGACTCAAATGTCGTTTTAGATCAAGATTATGTTTATTGTTCGATTTGCTGGAATGCTCCTGTAAGGCAAATACACAAATATCGGAACACAACGTCATCGGGTGCATTAAAGAGACATTTAGCTGTTAGACATGGAATGAATATCGAAAATACAAGACAACGATCTTTAAGTAAACATCAGGGGTTAAACGACATTGAAATTGAAGATGATGAAGAAGATGAAATAGAAGAAGAAGAAAATGATGAATCACAAAATGTCTTCATTGAAGAATTCAATGTAACAGATGAACCCATTAAAATTCCATCGCCTCAACCTCTACCACCACCAAAGCTAATACCAAAACATTGTCGATCGTGTGGCAAACAAGATGCAGGATTTTTTACAAAGCTCTCAGCCGTGTTTGACGATGACACAAATGAATTCGAGAAACCTGAACAAATCTCACTATCTGATCTCTATTTTGAAGTAACTGGAATTCGTGTCAACCCTGAAGATGGGTTATCACAATTGATTTGTTATTTGTGTGAAGCAAATTTGAAATCATCATATAAATTTAGGAAAACAGCACTTGAAACTGAAAAAGCCATGCTTGAAAAGTTAGGAGTTGACCAAGAAGGATCAGAGCAAGAGATTGAAATGCTTGATGAGGATGAAGATGAATATTCAGAGGTTCAAGAAATTGTCGTTGAAAGGAAACAAAAACGTAAGCAATCTTTTAATGATTATTCAAATGAAAAACCATCAGCAACAAAAATAGCACGAAAAGAACCTCGTATCATTGCAATCATACCTCCAAAGTACACACATGTTGAAAACCGTAAGGTGAAAAATGAAATCATGGATTATGAAAACGAAGAAATTTATAGTGAAATGGAAATTGAACAGGATGAAACTTTGGAAAATGTTGAAATAATTAACTCAGACTCAGATTCCGTATTAGTTGAGACGACTAGTATAGACCCTGATAAGTGTAGTTTATTTACACTGCCAATGAAAAGTTCAAATGTAAAGTCATCACAGTCGACCACCCGTTCGACTGAAAACAAAAGAAAAAACCTACTCAAAGTTTTGAAAGGTGTTAAAACAGAATAAATTTTTAATATGAACAAAATAAAATTAAATTTTATAAATAAAAAATAATACTCAAATTTCAACGGTAATTTATTCAAATCCAATGACGTCACAGTAATCGGTTAACTTCCTGTCATCTGTCAAATAATATGAGAGTTGGCATTTCCAAAATGGTAGAACTTCCTTTTTCCTCGTAACGTCAAGTTAAAAACATGCCGGTGCGTTTTCTCTTCACAAAAATATTAATTTAAAATGTTTAACTAATTCTAAAAAGTGTGAAAATGTGTTTAAAATGATAAAGTGTCTCTAGTGAATATTTTTTTGGCACAAAATTTCAATGAAATTCGGTCAAAACATGAAAAAATCACAAACCAAAATTTAACCATCTGAAACTCATGTTGTCTACATTTGATGATGTTTCATTTCGTCATATTAGCAAATTTGAATGATAATTTTATTTATTGATTTGGAGATATTTTGTAATGGAAATGTGGATTTTTTGAATCGCATGTGATATTTTACAAGAAAAAACAAAAATATTTGAATAACATTGAAACTTTTTACACTGAAAATGAATGAAAAACAAAAGATTTTATTGAAATGTGCTAAAATAACCAGTGACACTTTTGACATATTTAAATATTTTTCACACTTTTAGTTTCAATTCAAGTATATTTGATTAAATTTTAATATTGAAATATTTTTTGATGATTACAGTTAGCCAAGGACTTATTACACCCGCTACCAGCGGAAGAAAAGCGCAAGCATAAGCTAAAACGCCTAGTTCAACATCCAAATTCATATTTTATGGATGTCAAATGCCCTGGATGTTATAAAATCACAACTGTGTTCTCACACGCCCAAGGAGTTGTAGTCTGCACAGGATGTTCGACAATTCTTTGTCAACCAACAGGAGGACGTGCTAAACTCACAGAAGGTAAGATTAGTGTCAATTAGTGAAAACTAAGATTATTGTGAAATACCACAAAGAACCTCAAATTTGAAAAAAATATTTGTCTGATTCAGAAAATACTTTATTTTATGAATGTGGCCTTGATTTGAAATGGCAAAACGAGACACTGACACCGTGTAGCTCGAAAGACACGTACAAGTGGTCACAAAGTCCTGGAAGACCAAAAACAATAAAACTAAATATTTTCTGTCTCAATTACTCATAAAATTTTACTGAAATTTCTCTTTTTTTGTGTTCATTTTCAGGATGCTCATTCAGGAAGAAGCCCTATTAAATTGGGTTCGCCAGCATTTCCATCTATACCATACACGTATATAATAAAAATGCAAATTTTACAAAATTAAGCAAAGTTTTGTGTTAATCATTTCTACAATAATAAAGGAAAAATTACAAAAAATAATCCATTTTAATTTATAAGTTACTTCACCTAATTAGTTTGGAAAAATCATCTGGAAGTTTAAGATCCAAAAACCAGTGATGAGAAAAAAATGTGTTATTGTAAACATGCTTTTTGAAATAAGATCAGATATAAAATACAATAAAAAAGCTAAAATAATTTCTCTTTGAGAAAAAAAAACAATTTATTGTTTATAACATATGTGAATTTGACTAATTATTTATTAACATTTGTTCAAAATCAGTGAGATTATGATTTGAAATTGAAATGAGACCTTGACGAATATCTTGAAGAATTGATTTCCGTTTTTCTTGTAATGTGATGGCACTTGATGCTCTTAATGTTGATTCTGTGTTCTTGATTATATTGTGTATTGATTTTCGTAAAATCAGATCAATTTTGTGCAATTCTGATTGTTCTGTTGGTGTGATGTTGACTTTTTCATTCAAGGGTTGTTCTGGTTTGGAAGAAACATCCTCTAAAAATTTTACTATTTCATGAAAGTTGATATTAGTGGACTCGATAAAAATTGTATTTCTTTCCCATGGATTATTAATGATCGGTTTATCTAATTTGAGAAACATTTTATGAATGGTATCCTTGCCTACGGGGCTTTTCCTTTGAGAATCTCGATTGATCGCTGTTGTAGAATCAACTCCAAAATATATTTGACTAAAAGAAATTGAGGCTTCTCTGGCAAGACGATAAAATTCGTGTCTCATACTACGATAATAATTATTATCATCAATAATTATATATGAAATGTTTTGTTCAGGATAAAAATTACAAGTCAAATCACCAGTATATTGATCAAAATTCGGACTTCGGTCTTTTAATAGCAAATCGTTTACTAGGTGTTTCACTAATTCAAAAAGTTCTTTTCTCATTTCCTTATATTGACCATTATCAATCACAGATTGATCAATTTTGAACATCTTATCAAAACAAATATGAAACAAATTGAATTTAAAGCCCTCTTTTTTACAATATTCAATAAATTGATCACAAAAACTAGTTTTGCCCGAAGCTGGTAGACCCACTAACACTACAATTACAATTTTAACGGTATCACTCATGATTTGACTTCCTCCTGAATTTGAACAGAATTAGTATCATTTGTCACTGGAATTTGTTCTTGCTGCTGACTTTGTTGGTTTTTCAAGGCTTCTTCTTGGGCTTTTTGTATCATGAGTTTTTCCTGTTCTGCCACTTCAATTGCCCTGCGTTTATTGATTTCAGCTTGTTGCTCAACATAGACATTCAAGAGACGTTGATTTGCATTTGAATATTTTTTGTAACAATTATCGACACATCTGGCCTCTTCGTCTGTGCATTGACGAGATGATAAGTTATCAACACACGCTTTGAAACAAATCTCTGTGATTCGATTATAAACTTGCAGAAAACTTCTGATCTAAGGAATTATGAACGAATTTTAAATTCAAATACTTTAATTGATTATATTTTACTTACATTTTGTAATTCTGCTTTTAATTGATCCATTTATTTTATTATTTTCCTAAAATTTCTTGTTATTTATAAAATTTATTCCATAAAAGAAAACAAATGTCAAATTTTGACGTTTAATTGACGTTCATTAGACATCTATTTATTATTTATCCAAAAAAAGGAAGAAAAAAAAACAAATCAAGAGAAAATTTAGAATAAATTGAATTTCCAGTCATGGACGCAATCGAAGCTGCTGATGATGACTATTACATCTTCAAACAAGATGATCTTTTCTCGGAAGCACTTCCAATTATGAAGGAAATAAGACGACAAGGCAAATTATGTGATGTGAAATTGAATGTAAGCAAATCATTATAAATTGAAAAAAAATTGCTCATTTTTGTGATATTTTACAAGGTGGAAGATCAAACATTTTCAGCCCATAGAATAGTTTTAGCAGCTACCATTCCATACTTTTATGCCATGTTTACAAATGATATGATGATTGAATCAAGAATTAAGGAGATAAAAATGAAGGAAATTGAACCACAGTGAGTCATTAACTTTCAATTCACTTTTTATTCTGCTTAATATTTTATTTTAAATATTTTTAGTGCCCTTGAGAGTCTGATAAATTTTGCGTATAGTGGTGTCGTAAAAATCACTAATCAAAATGTGCAAGGTCTCATGATCGGAGCTTCCTTTTTACAACTGACCCAAGTTCGAGATGCTTGTGCAAATTTTCTTATTACAAAATTCAATCCTCACAATGTACTGGGAATTTCTCAATTTGCAGATTCACTGGGTTGCATTGATCTCGTGAATCAAGCACAAAAGTACATACACCACTATTTCTCAAAAGTGGCACAAAGTGATGAATTTATGAATCTCAGCTATGATGCATTGAGTGAATTAATCGCTCGTGATGAATTAAATGTGCCAAATGAAGAAAATATTTTCGAAGCGTGTCTGAATTGGATTAAATTTGATCAAGAGAATCGGGCAGTTTTACTTCCACAGGTGCTAGCAAAAGTCAGACTACCACTTCTTTCACCACAGTATTTAGCAGATAGGTAAAATTTAATGAAGAAAAATAATTTGAAGATTTATATTAACGTTACATTTAATTACAGAGTTGCACCTGAAGAATTAATAAGACAATCTCATCAATGTCGTGATTTGATTGATGAAGCGAAAGATTATCACTTGATGCCAGAACGTCGAGCACTGATCCAAAGTTTTCGTGTACGTCCACGGTGCTGTGATTTTATCATCGGTCAAATTTATGCGGTTGGAGGTCTAACGAAAACTGGTGAAAGTGTTAGCACAGTTGAAATTTATGATCCAGTTACAAAAAGTTGGCGAATGGGCGAAGCAATGAGTATGCTACGAAGCCGTGTTGGAGTGGCAGTTCTTGCAGGAAAATTATACGCTTTTGGAGGCTTTAACGGAACAGAACGCTTAGCAACTGTAGAAGTGTATGATCCGAAAACCATGAAATGGACTCAAGGTAAGACAATGAGATGTAAAAGAAGTGCTGTCGGTGTAGCTGCGTTAGATGACTACATTTATGTCTGTGGTGGATATGATGGAATCACATCATTGTCGACAGTGGAATGTTATTCACCTAGCACAGATACTTGGACCACAGTGGCTTCAATGATGAAGTATCGAAGTGCAGGAGGTAAATTAAATAAAAAAAAGACTAGAAAAAAATAATTTTAACATATTTATTTCATTTTAAAGGCATGGCTGCATTGGGTGGTCAAATATATGCTGTAGGAGGTCATGATGGTCTTTCCATATTCGATAGTGTTGAGAGATATGATCCAATTTCCAGTAAATATAAATTTTTTTCATCTTAATCTGATAATTTACATTTTTTCCATTAAATTAGATACATGGACAAAAGTCAAAAGTATGTTAAATCGTCGATGTCGATTGGGAGTTGCATGTTTAAATGGTAAACTGTATGCAGCAGGTGGATATGACGGTAATTCATTCCTGAAAAGTGTCGAATGTTATGATCCTTCCACGGACACATGGACTCATGTCTGTCCAATGCATGTGAAACGTAGTCGAGTTGCATTAGCTGCCAATATGGGTAAACTTTGGGCTATTGGTGGCTATGATGGTGAATCTAATTTAAGTACGGTTGAAGTTTATGACGCAACAACAGATTCCTGGAGTTTTGTAGCACCTATGGTTTGTCATGGAGGTGGCGTTGGAGCTGGAGTTATTGCAAATCCATAAGAATGTCTCTCTATTATTTTTGTCTATGAATTTAAGCTTTTGTAATTGAAAATAAAACATCACATTCAGTATTGTCTCTTGTAAGACAAATTTTAATAGTCTAACAGAAAATATTTTATGCTTTTTGTGCTAATTGTACTTGAATTTCATAATAATAAAAAAAAATTATGAAAGCTACAAATTTTATAAGTCTTCAGAAAGTAAATTGAATAGTTTTATGAGAATTTAATGTTCAATAAATTTTTATCTTCAATAAAATGTTGTTTAAATGCACTCAGGAGGCTCGTTCCATAACTCTAAAATGATCCATCGAAGCGAGATCTACTTTTACTATTTGAAAAAAGATTTCCCATCACTCATTGATATCGGAATTGGGCTCAAGATTTAGCTCCAGAGCCTAAAACTGTTTTACTGTCACCATCATTTTACTTTACTACTTATGAATGGTTGGAATGTCAAAAACCGTTACTTTTCAAAAAATTTCAATTTCTCCTATCAAATCTAACTTAAAATTATTTTCATATAACTGGATTGCATCAAACACATTTTTCTTTCTCATTTTTGCAACAGATTCATATCCGTTAAGATACGTGGTCAGTTTCTGTTGATCTTTGAATTTCATTTTATGTACAAATGAAAATTCAATAACCAACAAGTACAAAAACTAATAAATGTTATTGAACGCTTCGAGGCTTACCTTTTAACATCCCTATGAAAAGTATTCAATATTCAATAAAACCTTAAGATACAGTTGATTGCATTTTCTTTATTAATTTCCAACTGAATTTATATTTTATGTTTTTAATCGAATAAATAGATTCCATTTTTTTTACTTTTTTATTAATTATTATCATTTAAATATTTAATTCTGTGTTTTTTTTTAATGTATGTATAATATAAGTTAAATAGTAAGATAATTTTTATAATAAATTTTATTTTACAACATTTGTAAAATATATTTTTTGTATCATCATTTTAAAATAGACCATTTGTTCCAGCCTGATATGTTACAATATAATTAATTGTGTGTTTTTGTGTCTTGACAAATTGATAATTATGTGATAAAAGTGAAATTAATACAAATTTCATGTATTTAATATAAACTTTATACATTTTTTATAACTTTTCTTATTATATTCTCTATGCAATATAAATATTTATATATTTTTTTTCTTAATTCAATTTTTTTTCTTCAGTATATTTTGGTGACTCATTCTCATTTCATATTATTTTATATTTAATTTTAATCTTTATTTTAAATAACTATAAACATTGAAAAAATTTAATATTAAAATGAAGTTTTAATTTAAAATTGTATATGAATATTGATTTTAAACATCATATCACTCATGTACCTCAAGAAACTTCGATTTAATGAAAGATATTTTAAAGATGAAAAGGTTTTTTTTTGCGATTAATCGATATATGATGCCATTGTTTCAATTATATTAGATAAAAAATATAAACCTTTTCCACATTAAGTCTATTTTTGTAATTTTTTTTGCGAAAGAACCACAAATTCTATCACCCGTATAAATTTTCACACTTCATTGTTTCATCAATCATATTTTGTTTAATATTTTAAATGAAATCTAAACAAATTTCATTATTATTTTGAATTAGTAAAGTTTTATCATCATAAAATCCTCTCCTCACCAAATTTGAATCAAAATTTTACAATTAAACTTTTTCATTTCCTCATTGTCTTATTATAATACTCATGGATATAATAAAAATAATAAATTTAAATTAGATGAAATTAAAATCGTAATGGAATGCAACATTGCACAATTAAAACAAAAAATTTTAGTTGCAAGATGTTCAATCTGCATAATATTAACGAAAAATTTTATTTTAAAATGAACTTTAAAATTTTATATTCTTAATTGAATTTTGAAGCAAGAGTAAATTTTTTTCTAACTTGCACTGTATGTTAAATTCATTAGATGTTACTCTTCCGAAGGGAAATTAAAATTAAGATTAAATTTTTCATAAACTTACTAGACCTAAATATATTTTCATTTTAAATATAATACTAACGTAAGTTTCATGTTAACAAATACACCCAGCCACGGATTTATAGGAATATATTAATATTATTTTTAAATTAATTGATAAATTATGATGTGTTTGTGTAATGTATAAACTTTAAAAGTACAATTAAGTATTGAATGAAAACTGTAAACATATTAACGATACATGTATTTTAATACTTTAAAGGTAGCGTATTTTATCCTTAAAATTTTCATACTGTCAACGTCCATTTTACTCCTCAACTGAACTGGAAGAAGCTGAATCTGAAAGAGAAAAATAAAAATATTCAATTATTATTTAATTATCACATTGAAAGTAAAAGACAATTTTTACATTTATGGCATGAAGAAAGATCACAAAAGAGGTCTCATGAGTGCTTTACATTATTTTACATAAATTGTATTATGATGTTTTAACACAATTTGTATAAAACTATGGAAAGGCCATTAGCTATAATCAACTATTCATGTTGTATGTAAACGTAAAATGTATGCAAATTTTTCATGTTTTTTTCCTTTCTTCCAACCATATCGTGGCTTGCAATGCACAGGATATTCAAGTACAATTAATTTTAATTCCCTTTGGAATTTGATGTAGATCACATGGGTTTAGTAAGAAATTGACTTTTGAATTTAGGGATTATAATTTTTTTTATTAAAGCTGCTTCAATTTTCGATCTGATGTCTTTGAAACCCTTGGAATCTACACTCAAAAGTCCCAGTGTATGGAGTGAATCCACTAGAAGTAGGCATACCAGGTACTTTTGAGAACATTTTTTACTAGACTGAACTTATCAACGACCTCATTAATGACCTTGTCAGCCTCGAGGATGGATTTTTAGGACCCACAGAATCCTCCCTGACACCCTTTCAGTGTCATCAACGATTTTTACCCTGACTTTCTATTTTATTTCCTGTTTTTCAACTTTTTTCTTCGTGTAAATCACAAAATCAGCTCTTAGCGACCTCAGGAGGGTCCAATCGAAAAATCCTGATACAAGACACTGAATTTTTTGATCCTCTATCGATCTGTATACTCATCAACGACTTTTCCCTTGGAAATTTTTTCAAAAAAGTCTAAAAACTGACCTTAATTTCACAAAAAGCTACCTCTGATACAAGACGCTGAAGTTTTTGATTCTCTATAGATCTGTTTACTCATCAACGACTTTTCCCTTGGAAAATGTTTCAAGAAAGTCTAAAAACTGACCTTGATTTCACAAAAAACCCTCTCAGCGCCCTCTGGAGTGTTCAATCGAAAAACCTTGATACAAGACGCTATATCCCCCCTGCTGTTTTCATTTTACAGTTCAGACTTCAACATTTAAAATCTTTTTTTTGAAAATTTTACTTGAAAGGCATCATGTTAAAAAAAATTAATTGTCTTACTCAAAGATTGTCTGTTGTGAGGTAAAAAACTAAAACATTAAATTAACATTTTAAGTAAAGTGATCAAGTTAAATCAGAAAAATTTTACTCATTTGAACCAAGTTAAATTAAATTGCAATAGAGCTCAATTCATTTTTTAAAAGAAAAAAAACGCAATTTTTTAAAGTGTTGTTTTCTATTAATGGAATATGAAAAAATGCAGAAGGAAGCCATACAAAAAAAAATACTAAAAATAAAATAACATTCAACAAATAGCATGGTCTTCAATTGTATAAAAAAAATTTAATTCATAACTTTTTGAATCCATGAAAATGTACAAGTTAAGGTTTAAAAGTTCGAATAATTTTATGATTTCTTTATCGTGTCATCATCGATCCATATCAATAAGAAATTAAGACTAGACAAATTTTCAAGAAATCTCATTTTAAAATCTAAAAACTTCAAATCACTTTTACATGTCTTTGTGAGATGATCACTGACACTAACCGTTGTTGACATGTGTAGGCTCATTGAGATTTCATTACTTTTCACATATCTTTTCTCTTTATGTTTAACATAAAAAGTTTGCATTTGATAATGTTCCATTTCAAGATTTCCAAGACACATTTCACTGTCAAGTCTAATGGAGAATACAAAATAAAAGAGAAAATTCATAAAAAACTTTCACATTTTCCGGTTTTTCACTGACGTAAATGGGACATGAATGTGGTAAAAAAAAAAAAATACAAATGTACAAATAAAAACAACAGAAAAAATTGTAGTGGAAAATGTAATCATAATGTTTTTATCTGTCTGAGTTGAATGTTGTTGAAAATATTATTTTATTTTTTTTTCTACATTGAAGAAAAGGACTGAAATTTCCTTTAAGAAGGTGAAAATTATATTAAAGTTAGAGAGAAAAAAGTAAACTAAAATGAAATTTATTTGAGTTAAAATAAGATTGAAGATGATATTTGTTTTACCAAAAATAACTTTTCTTTCCCACGATAGATAGAAATAAAAGTATCTCATTTCACACAATTGTAAAGTCAAAAAAGTATATAAAAAAGTGTAATTCGGTGTCAACACTTATGCTAACAAGGGTAAAGAAAGATCAAACACATTATATGTCATGCCATGTGAAAAAAAAGTGTTGAAAAGTTTTTAGAAAAAAAGTTTTTCACAGCCGTTGTCACCTTTATCATCTCTTGAAATAATATGTTCATGTATGTGTGTGTATGTGTGTGTGTATCCATTCAGAACATGTAAACATATAATTTTTATGTTTTTCATTTTATCTTGATACAAAATGCCGTACAATAGAAGTGGTTTATATGACATACCATTTCAAATAAGTATCATAAACTAAGCGTTTCAATGTTTTTTTTTTGTACATTTAGGTGAAAATAGAGAAACGGTAATCCACGTGGGAAATCGCTGTGTTTTTTATGAGATGATTGTTATTTTAAATTTTTTTCTTCTTATTTTGCATTTACTTAAATGTAATACGACGAGATTCCGTTAAATTTAATTTTATTATTCACTGAAACCGTCGCGATTTGACTTTGACTCATAAATAGAATTATTTACAAGTCCTTTGAGGTGTTTTATTACAAATTGTTGGTTAAATGGTGACACACACACACACACACAGAGTCATTCTCAAATTATTGAATTGATTGCGGTCGTAAATCATAAAAAAGAATTACAAAAGGTGTTAAATAACATTGCTCTCGTTACGGTTTTAATGTCTTAATAAAATATAATCTT
Source organism: Culicoides sonorensis (assembly GCA_900002565.1). NCBI lineage: Eukaryota > Metazoa > Arthropoda > Insecta > Diptera > Ceratopogonidae > Culicoides > Culicoides sonorensis. Next base: position 52,549 of record LN483656.1, on the reverse strand, counting down.
TATGTAACTTGGTGAAATCTTACATGAAATGAAACACCTTTATAAAGATTATAAATCATAAGAGAGACAATGAAACAAATGCAATTCATTATAAAAAGAAATTATAAATAAAAAAATGTCATGATGATGCTGAAAATTTTTTATTTTATAGTTGTTCTTTTTTAAACAGGATAAACCGCACAATATAGATCAGACAACATTCAACTAAGCTCACATACTATTTGTGATGCTTCTGGTCTGTTTGCATTGAAGCCACAAATGAGCTTCTTATGCAAAAAAATTACATTTGAATTTTTTTTATTTAATTCAGGTCTTTTTTCATCGTGAAAGTTTGTCATGAAACTTTGTGCAGCAATATTTTACATTTCTAAAGCTTTTAATATCACAACATTATTTTTTATGAACTCTCTTTTGTTTGTTTGAATGAATGAGTGTTAAAACATAAGAACAAACAACTCATTTGCGTTTAAAATAAAAAAATACATTGCGAAAAAAAGTGAAATATTTGCATATCATTACAAAACAACATTAATAATTCACACATAAAATGGAAACGACTGGTTATTTACCTTTTTTGCCTCGCATACCAACAAAACCATTTGGCTTACGTTTGTCCATATTACTTGATTCACCGAACTCTGATGAAATGTCATTTGACTCGAAATTCTATGAAAAAAACACATGTTTTGTAATAAATATTTAATTAAATTGTTTGTTTATGTGTGTATTAAATTACCTTTTTTCCTCTTACTCCGATGAATTTACTTCGAAATTCATATGGAAATTTTTTACCACGTGTCCCAAAAAATGAATTGCCCTGAAGATATAAAAACTATAATTAAAATTTGATGCTACTATTGCTACACATTTTATGGGAGACCTTCCAAAATAGACTTACCAATGGACCTTTCTTGCCGCGCATTCCCAAAAATCCAGCTACTGGAGCACGTTTCATATCATAATTCTCTAATACTTCAGTGTCATCTTTCTTGCCACGCATTCCTATTCAATTTAATTGAATTAAAAATCTATTTTTTACTAGTATTCATTTCGGACTTACCCATAAATCCAACGGGAGCGCGCTTTCCTCGCATTGCAGTAAAGCCTTTTGGTGCTCTTTTATCAAAATCTGTACTTAATTCATCGAATCTCCTTCCACGCATACCAACAAAACCGGCTGGAGCACGTTTTTCAAATGCACTATCATCATTAAATGAATCTAAGCCGTTTAATTGATCCTCATACCATCGATTCAGTGTAAGTGCTTGATAAAATCTTGCATCATCCTCATTATTATTACTATTACTAGTTATATAATTGTCATACTGTTGCTCATAATCTTCTGGTCGTTTGCCGCGCATTCCTTTTTTATTTAAAAATATGATACATGAAAAAAATGTGAAAGAATATAAAATTAATTTTTCACATACCCATAAATCCGGATGGTGCTCGCTTACTCAAATACTCTGCTAATAAATCAGCATCATCATAATCATAATTTTTTTTACCACGCATTCCCATGAATCCACTTGGAGCACGTTTCGGTGCATAGTACCAAAAATGTGGATAATTTATCAGTAACTTTTTGCCACGTACTCCCTAAATTATAAGAGAAATATATTTATCATAATGTCACAATTATATGAAAACAAGAAATAAAAAAAAAATGTCAAAACACCCTTAATTTGATGATGAAACAAAAGTGAATTTATTTTAATTCTTACCTGAAATCCCATAGGAAGTCGTTTATCCAGCTCTGAAAAAAACTCATCGAATTTCTTTCCACGTACACCATGAAAGCCCATCGCTGGTGCACGTTTAATTATTGTTAATTGTGCCATTGGCTCACTGAAATTTCATTAAATGTTAAAAAAATTATGAAAAATTTTAAATAAAAACATGAATAGACAATAAATACCTGTTAGTGATTAGGTCATCTTGTGCATTGCCATTAATAATACTTTCGGTAGTCAAGCTATTTACAAAATATGAGCTGCCTACATCATTTGTTTGTAGCGCGTCATTATTATCATCTCTATTTTGGCTATTATTAATTTTATAATTATCTTCCAATCCATCCTTAATAATTTTACTATCGTCAATTATGCTACGTCTGCCACGAGTACCCTAAACGATAGATATTGGATGAATAACAAAAGTGTTGAATTTAAATTTAGAATTCATTGAATTGGAAAGTGTTTATTTTAAATTTAAATATAACTATTTGAAATTGAATCAAGATTGATTACATGGGAAATGTGGTGTGAGTTTATTGGAAATTTAAATTGGGAGACACTCACTTTCACTTATTTCATTTAAAGTCTTAAATATTTTTATTTATTTGCCCGTATTTTTTTAGTTTAAGCTCACGTAATTGATTCTCTCTTTCACTCTCTCTGTTTTCTCTTACTTTCTCTCTCTCCATTATCTTTAAATCTATCTCTCTCCCTCTATTATCTATCACTCTATCTCTCTCTCCATTTCCTGTTACTCTATTTCTCTCTCTCTATTATCCATCTCTCTCTTTCCATTATCTATCACTCTTTCTCTCTATTATCTATCACTCTCTCTTTCTCTTTCTGTCAGTATTTAACTGTCTCTTTTTCCGTTTACTCTATATTTATCTCTTTCTTGCTGTTTAAATTTCTCTATCGCTCGCTCTTTATCTCTCCTCTCTCTCTCATTATGTTTTTACTCTTCTAAATGTTTTAAATAATTCTTAAATAATATTCTTAAATATTTTAAACGCATTTCTCGTCTATTTGAAAAAAATAACGATTGTCTCATTGCCTTTTAATTTTAATTCTCTGGGATTTGAGAGACAGATAACATCCAAACGACATTTAGACAAATATAATTTTCTCAAAATCATTACTTTCCATCTTCATAATTTCCATTCAATCGATTAAACATCACCTTTACACAATCAAATTTTAGCATGAATTTCAAAAAGGATAATCTCATATTGAATAAATTTAATACCAAATTTTAACACAAATATTAATAAAATTATAATAAAAATCAAGTTACCTGAAAACCAACTGGTTCCCTTCTGTGATGTGGATTTCCATAAATTTCTTGTGAAATATTTATAATCAAAAATAACGTACTAACAATGATTATGTTCATCATAAGAAAGGTATATCTGAAAATAAATTAAAAAATAAATAAATTAATTAATATTTTTCTTTTTAATAAAATATCAAGTTTTACTCTAGATGTTATTTTTTTTTTATCAATTTGTGCATAATTGGACCACATTTACAAATAACACATCAAATTACAAGTCTAATTATTTTCATGATTAATGTTGAAAAGATAATAAAAAGTTCTAATCAAACAAAAAAAGAAGTAAATAAATAAAAACATTTCGTGATAATTATTCGAAAGAAAGAAGCAAAAAAAAACAAATTCAAAGAGAAAAATTCAGGAAGAAGACAGTAAAATATTATTTTATTACCATGACAAGCCTTTATATGTTTCACGGTATATCCTCATAAAAAATTCATTGAAATCTTTCTCGTGTTTAACTTTCACAACAAATTTTTTTTTTGTAGGTTAAAGTTTTGCCATTAACTAAGGCCATAAAGTTCCCTTTTTTAATATTCAATTGAAGCATATTAGTCATTTTGCATGTATTTTTAGCCTTTTTGACTTACAATATCAAATCAAAATTATTAACAGACAGAAATACAAGTAATATCATCATCATAATAATTATTATTTTATGTATAATGCTCATGTTCAACACATTTGAAGTACACACTCACATTTAACACGGAAAAACACTCATCAACAAGTTCAGGACAAAGTAAAATTTTGTTAACATGGCATATCATATCAAGTTAAATGAAATACCCTCTGACAACAAAATTACAACGATAAAGCCAATGCTTTGTGGCTTTATTGAGTGTCTAGAAAGTGGTTGGTTTTTGTGCAGTATGATGATACTTGACAAATTATCGTTTGGTAAATAATTACCTACATTGTGGTTTGCGCTTTTTTATTACGTTTTCTGTTTTTTTTTCAGTGGTAATGTAGTTGGTTTGTAACAGAATTGTAAAAATGATGGTACACATGAGTAAATGGATGAAAGTAATTCAAAATATAACAGTGATTGAGGAAAGATATTGTGATTTTCTAAATTGGATTTCAACACGCAACAAGTTTACAGGTAATTTAATTAAATTAAAATGATTTTTTGGTATTGTTTTTAGGAATTTATTTGATAGTGCTAGTAAAGGCTTCATTTTGATGTGATATAACGGGATTGCATCACAATAAGGAGAAGATACCTTGCATGTAACCAGTGACGAATTAGCCATATGGGCATTTTGGCAAATGCCATAAAAGCCGCAGTCGATTTTTTTAAAGAAAATCATACAGAATGCCAGAGCCGTTAGTAATTTTCAATCCGCCCCTGCATGTATCTCACAGTACTACACCCAGACTTCATCAGAGACATGAGATGAAGACAAAACCCGTTCTAAGGAATGAGTCACTAGACACTACGTGCTTTTAAACCATTCATTGAAGAAACAGCGAGGCAAACGTTCAAGCGAAAACCACAAATGAACGTCATTAAAAGGAATTTTCTCCTTTTTCCCTAGAATTTGATTGAATTTGGCGGAATATCAATTAAAATTATAAAAATCTTCTGTAATCTCTTTTGATGACACAAAACTTCAACGTAAACACCACAATTGATAATCACAAATTCAAATTTCAAGCAAATGATTATTATTCTTTTAATCAGATTATCTCCTTTAAAACACCTTTTTGACACAAATTGATACAATCTGTCTCTACTAATTCAAAATATTGTACATCATTTTCTTTGTACTTTGTCAAAAACAACATCATGAATAACTTGAGTCTATTTTTTTTTTGTGTAAGGCTTTGGCATGTAAAATTTCATGATCTTTTGTAAAATATAATGAAAATAATTGTGTATGTGTATGAATTTGTCTGTCTTTTTCATATAAGATTATGTTGTTACACCTCATAAATATTCAAAAGGCTCAATAATTGGATACAGACTTATTTCATATTCAACCTGTATCTAAATTTATATTTCAATACAATAAAAGAACAGAAAAATCTTCTTTAAACCCTTTAAATTTTATAATCTGAGTCATATCATAAAAATTTCTTATCAATGACAAAAAAATTGTCTTGAAACAAATTGTGACTCATTAAATTTAAAAATAAAACCAAACAAAACACATGTTTGATATGTAGCCGAATTCATGTTTTGAAGGCAGGTGGTGTGAATTAACGATCAGCCTCGTGGTTGTCATACGATAATAAAAAAATAATATTTCATCGCAACAACATTTAATCGATTTAATCTTCATTTTTATAATACTTTTTCGAAAGTATTACACAATTTTTTTATAACATTATAATATTTTTTTTATAATTGATCTCTCATGATCTTGCTCACGTCTTAACCGTTTCCTTCTTTGATTTGTATGTTAACATGTCGCATCATTTCATCATGAAAATATAACGTTTTTTTTTCAAAGTTCCATTAATCTTGAACGAAAACTGTTTAAATTTTTCCCACATATTCTTTTTTTTTTGTATAATTTTCCTTCACCCACTTAACCATGTGAATTGACGTGATTGAACATGTATGTATTGTTTGATTTTTCCCTCGTGGCTATTTGTTTAACATAAAAAAATGTTTAAATTTGACATACATACGATTTTTGATGAATGATTCATTCAAAATCATATCACATGAAGAAAAAAAGTTCATTTTTGTCTATTGAAATTTTTTCTGTTTCTTATGCTACTCATGCTGTCATAAATGTTTTAAGATGAAACCGGTCAACGTCATATCAGTGGTAAAAATTTTTAGGTTTTATCATCGTACGCTGTACATTTCAATAAAATAGTATAAAGTTGAATATTTTGATAAATGGTGAAATGCTTGCGGGTGTTAATTTTAACATGAATTGTGAATAGAACGTAAAAAAAATAGAAAAAAAAAGGTTCTATTAATTTTTTACCATAAGTCAATTTCAAGAAAATTTTAAGGAGATTTTAATGGTATGATAAATTTTTTTTATTTTATATTTAAGTCCTATGAAATATTTTGTAATGTGATACAAAAGAATTTCAAGCATGCCTTGTCGTGATAGTCTAAATTGAAATCGAAGAATCCTCGTGATGGTTAATTTTCACTGGTTTGATGTTTTTTTTTTAATTTCAAGTCTTTTTAAAAACAAAAAGATCGAAAAATTACATGAAAATTTTACCATTTTACTGACATTTCTTTAAATAAAACAAAAAATGAGCACAAAAATAAATAAAATAGTAAAATATGAATGAATTTTCCTCACTATTCTTATATTCATTAGTTAAATGAAAAAAAATAACTGGAACACTCATTTTAATATTTTTGTGTGGTATTTCTTTACTTTTAATTCACGTTAATGGATTGTTGTAGGTGTTTATTCTACGAATTCCGTTACAAAATTTATTTTAGTTTACAAATTTAAGAAAAAGGAAGTTGAGGGAAGAAAATTAACTACCATGAAAAATTACAACCACTCTTTAAAATTTTATGTTTTTCTTTTGATCACAAATACCATGAAATTATTCACTAACATTCAGATTGCTTAGGCAACAGAAAATCGTCGGCATTCCATTGTTTAATTTTATTCCTTTCATTTTCATTCTATGAATGAAGAAAAGTAAACAAAAAGCTATTTTTCAAATAAACTACGGAATATGATGAAAAAAAACTTGTAGTGAAAATTGTAGTAACACAGATGAAGAAAGAAAAATAAACAATCAAACTCCGAATGTAAGCTGTTCCTGCAATTTAAACAATCAGTTTCAATCAAAATAAAAAAAAAATAATAATAAAATTGATACAAAAAACACGTCACATCACTCATGCAAATAAAATTTAATGTAAAAATTAACTGTTTCATTCAAAATATCAATTAAAATATTAATCAACACAACACCTGATCCACACATATCGAATAACAATCAAAATAAATGTTGATGAAATTTTGTCAATCATCCACATAAAATATTTAAATTTAGCCAGATATGTGTCATTATTTGAATATAAAATGAGAATAAAAGTAATAAATAGCCTTATATTGGAATTTGAAATAGTTTTAGGTCGCATTTGTTCAATTGTTTCATGCAAAATAATAATAATAACGGATAATAATTGATTAAACTCTATAAATATCATAATAACTGGAATTTCACCACATAAATCCACAATTAACATCATTATTTTTGTATTATAGTGATAAAAGCTTAATTAATTTGACTATTAATTAATGGTAATCTGATTTAATCCTGAATTTCGCAACTGTTACCAGTTTTCAAACAATTACTTTCTTTATTTTTTATTATGATAATTTTTTTTCATTTATTTTGTTGTTTTTCAAGTAAAAATGACCTACGAATCGGATCTTCTCTTTCCAATCACGCGATGTTCAGATGATAAATCACTCATGTGTTATTAAAGAGGTGTTATTTTCATTCCATTTAATATTGTGCTAGACAACAGCACGGATTTTATTGTTAATAAGGTAATGAATTTTGTATATTTATCAAATTTTTGCTTTGATTAAGGGTTGACACACATGAATCTCATTTAGTAACAAGGTAATTGGGAAGGAATAATTGATGGCACGTTCCGATCGATTTTTTTTTAACCCTTTCTTTCCCAGTGTCCCACGGATTGATTTTAAATACGTTTTAACAATTTTTTCTTGAATGAACCGATTCTTCGAAGAGTTGCTTTGATGTTTCTGTACTGGTTTTAAAAAAATTCTCAATGATATAATGAAATTAATGTCAGATGAATCAAAGCAATTTTTATAGTGAAATTTCTGTACGTATTTCTATAGGAGTTATACGTATTTTTATAAGCTTCTCCTGTAAATTTTTTATTCTGAAAACCACATCTTTTTGATTGATTTTTTTTTGGGGTCAAAATTAATTAGAACAAACATCAACATATTGATTTTAATCAAAAAATCAAAAGCTCGATCTATTCCTGGGAAAGAAAGGGTTTATTTAATACAGGATGAGTATTAAAATACATATTATTTTGGTTTAAACCAGAATCAATGAAGCAATTGAGAAGAAATTTCTCATCGTGTGACAAAGTTTTCGAATTGTCCGTTCGAGCGGTGTGCCAAATAAGCACATTTCATAGGTTTAAGACGAGTATAAAAAAGTGGGCGGTTCAGAAAAGTGTATTTCGATGTCACTGACCTATCAATTTACTAAGACTGACCTCATACCCATCGGAAAGTGACATACCATGACTTTTTTCACATAACAATTAATTTTAACGGTTTTTGACGATTTTCAGGTTCTGAACCCAGAACTCTGAGCCCATTCTCAATCTTTGTGATTTTATATCAATGTACTTTTAGCCCTTTTAGAAAAAATTAACCTCAAAATTTACAGCAAAAAGAAACTTTATAAAATCACTACCAATTTTAACCGGTTAACACCTTCAAATATAAAATTAAATATTAAAAAAATACATAAATCACACTATCTCAAGTTAACGAACAAAAAAAAAATCATTAAAATTAAAACAATGTTGGATTGCAGATTAAAATCCCATAAAAATTCTCTGCTAATTAATTTTAACAAATTTAATAACAAAAATTAAAAAAAAAATTATCAAAAATTTTATTACATTCACAGTTTCTTGCATAATTTTATGTTTTTGCGTTGTAAAATTTCGTACAAGTTAAAGTCCATTAAAATTGATAGATATTTCGAGGAAAAATCAAGCATAGACATAACAAAATGTTCCTTTTTTCGGAGTTGCTTTAAATTTGCTATTGATCACGTGAAATTTAAATAAGAACACAAGAAAAAAGCGTGAACAGAATTTTTCTGAAACATGAAAAGAATATGATGGTCAAAGTCATTAAAAAAGAAGGAAGACTTAAACTTAATTTTTTTAAAATTGTAAATTGTTCCGTTTTCTTATCATTTTTGCCAAAAATGTTGTCTCATTAAGATAATATTTACTTTTTTTAATTGAATTCCCAGACAAAATAATACTCAATTTAAAATGTTAATTTTATATTAAAACGAAGTTCAGAAAAACTTTGATTAAATTGATAATTAAAGGTATTTTTACATTTAACATTTTCAAGTGAAAATTATATTTTGATTTTTTTTGAATTTTTTTTTTACAGTTCAGAAAATTTCAGTTTAAATGTATCAAAAAATTTCATTTTAAATTCCATCTAGGTTAGTTGAAGATTTAAGTTTAAGTTGATTGTAAATTATCATTTTAAGGTTAATTAAAAAATTAACTCACATTCCACTTTTATAAACTTTTAGATTTTTAATTTCAAGTTTTCTTAATTCACGTAATAAATATTCCAAGTTCTTTAAAAATATTTTAAATTGTTTTTTCAGTTCTTTCAGAAATTTTTGCATCACTTTTTAATTAAGAATTTTTTTTTAAACTAGCACTTTTCTGCTCCTGGTCTTTTTTAAATATTTTTTTCAACTTTTTCATATAAATGAAGTTCATTTAATTTTTTTATAATACTTTTATATTTAGTCAGATCGACAGTTTCGTGCGAAAACACCTCTGTAGCCTTTCTGGGACATCGTAGACCCATAGTTTCTTCTGAAACTTAACCTTAAATTTTGCCGCGGAGGTGCTCGCGAAATAAAAAATTAGGGTTCCCATACAAAAAAATAGGGTTGCCATACAACTTTAAGTGAAAATTCAAAAAATTTCCACGAATTTTCCGGAAAATTGGGGAAAAAAATATATTTTCAGAATCCCCTTAACCTAAGCTACAACTTTGCCGAAGACACCAAAGACCTAACACGAACATGAAAAAATTTTTTTTTTTACATACACATGAATTCTCTTATTATAATACTTTTATATTTAGTCAGATCGACAGTTTCGTGCGAAAACACCTCTGTAGCCTTTCTGGGACATCGTAGACCCATAGTTTCTTCTGAAACTTAACCTTAAATTTTGCCGCGGAGGTGCTCGCGAAATAAAAAATTAGGGTTCCCATACAAAAAAATAGGGTTGCCATACAACTTTAAGTGAAAATTCAAAAAATTTCCACGAATTTTCCGGAAAATTGGGGAAAAAAATATATTTTCAGAATCCCCTTAACCTAAGCTACAACTTTGCCGAAGACACCAAAGACCTAACACGAACATGAAAAAATTTTTTTTTTTACATACACATGAATTCTCTTATTATAATACTTTTATATTTAGTCAGATCGACAGTTTCGTGCGAAAACACCTCTGTAGCCTTTCTGGGACATCGTAGACCCATAGTTTCTTCTGAAACTTAACCTTAAATTTTGCCGCGGAGGTGCTCGCGAAATAAAAAATTAGGGTTCCCATACAAAAAAATAGGGTTGCCATACAACTTTAAGTGAAAATTCAAAAAATTTCCACGAATTTTCCGGAAAATTGGGGAAAAAAATATATTTTCAGAATCCCCTTAACCTAAGCTACAACTTTGCCGAAGACACCAAAGACCTAACACGAACATGAAAAATTTTTTTTTTTAATTTTAATTTAATTATTTTTTTTTAATTCTTCACTTTACAAAAATATAAAAACTTTGCAAAAACGTTATTTAAATTTAAATTAAAGAAATATTTCAATTAAAAAACGTCTTTCTCCAATGATAGTTCGAGGTAAACTGATTATGTTCTATTTTAATAATTTACATAAAATTCAAAAAAAAAACACAAAAGAAGACATATGCAGACAGAATTTCATCATCCATGGAAAAATTGTACAATATACAATATAAATTTTATATGTATACATGAAGAGGTCTGCCTTTGATATAAATTTATATTGAGTTATAACGATGTTAAAAGGTTCATGACTTCCGTTACTGGATTTCTGATTAAAATTTTATTTTACTCTCAGTTTATTTCAGTTTAATTTTTTTATACAAGTCATGGGAGATTATCAATTTCGTTACAATGTTTCAAGTATAAAATTCTCTTATGATGATCACATTCCAAAAAAAATATTTTTTTTTAAGTCGTGCCTTCTTTTTATCAATTTTTGGCCCATTAAAAATTTGGTTCGTGCAAATAAGAATCGTCTAGCAACTTTAAAGCATGGTCCGTATCATGATTTTTTTAACTTGTTCAATCATGTCGCAACAAGAATTTTTTTTTTAATAATTTTTTCTTGTACTGAAACTACACGAGTAATTTCTATCTTTAGTGGAATGACACCTTTATTATTTATTCAGTTATTTTCAATTCAATCCTTTATTTACGTAAATTGTGCAATGTGTTTACTAGAATTGGTTTGATCACTCGAAAACATTGTGACAAAATTATTTTGTTCATAATATCAGCAGAAATATTAAAAAAAGTGAAATTGCGATGATACTCAGCTATTTTTAAAAGTGCCTCGTTCCTAGTCTAGAGGTAGCGCATTGTACCAGGAACTATTGTATCATGTCTTCAATAGCTTACAATTACATTTTAATGTAAGTATTAGACAAAACTAACAGATAACAAATTTCCGTCCTTCCAGTCGATGCGTGATTCAGTGCAATGTGAATATGGTCAAAGGTATTTAACGGGTAAATTATTAAAAATAACTCAATTTATTAATAAAACATATTTAAAATAAACAACTTAGGAGAGATGACGAGGCAACAATAAATATTTTAAATTTAATCGTAGCTAAGTTAAATTTTATATAAATAAATCTTATCACGTGTTAATCGCTAAGTGAGGAATTCCCTCAAGCATTTACACGTGATAAGAAAGTGTCCAAGTCAATCACATATGATGTCTGTATAGAAGAATATTTTATGAATTTTGATTGAAATTCAGTTTTATAATTCATGTTACCCAATATATTTAATGGAATGTTTTATTATTATTATAATTAGGATTTCAATCTAATTTTAAATTCATAAAAGAAAGTCAGTTGATTTCATTTCCTTGAATCATAGAAAAAATAAGCAAACTTGTTTATGAACTGTACATAATTTTTTTTTTAAATGAATGACAAAGTATAAGTTTGTTACAAAAACAAAATAATGAAAATTACTTTCTTTTGTAAGCTTAGAATCAAAACTATTAAAAGAAATTTTCATGTATATTTATTTATTATAAATGTATATTGACATCAAAAGACCATCCCTTGCAGTAAAGTAATTCCTTTTTGATCATGATATGACTTCCTACTCAAAAAATGTTTAAGGGCAGAACAAGAATTTTTATTACACATTTTTTTACAAAAATAGGAATTGATAGGATTCAAACCCAATTCAAGTTTAAATTTAACTTTTACGTGAAATTTGTTAATAAAATTTCGAACATAACGCTCTAAGCTAAGGGTCCATAATACTTCACCTTGTATCAGATCAGATTTCTAGGACGGACCCCAGCACACAGACCTACACATGAGTCCATTGTCACATCATCATATCCAATGAAGCAGAAACCAAATCTAGTGAAGCAACCTTATATCAAGTTCTTAAAAAATTGTTAATAAATCATCGCAAACCCCCAATTCAACATCAATGCATATAAGAATAACAAATAGCTTGATGATAAAAATTATGATAATGTAAACTGTTACATATGATACAGGAAAACAAGTACATGAATGTTGAATATACAATAAAGACAATGAATGTCTATCGCAATGTAGTGAGTTAATATGAAAAAAAATGAGAAACTCTAGCATCAAGCCAGTTCGGAAAATGCATTTTGATGAGATTTAGATAGTTGAAAGTAGTATTTGAGTAACAAAATCGTGTTTTCGTAAGTTTTAGGTAAAAGTGACCTGAAGCAAAGTTGTAGAGAATATTTCAAGTTGCAACTTTGTCCAACTGACCAAGTCGATAACTCATGTATTAAAAGGCCAAAAATGGCAAAATACACGATTTTATGCTTCGATTTGGAAGTAAAATGGCTGGCGACCGACGAGAAAAGCATTTTCTGTGAAAGTTATCGTGATGAGCTCTTCATTCCAACTCAAGATCCGGTTCTAAAGTCCTATTGTGATATTAAAAAAAGGTACTGTATCAGGGTGCCGGAGGACAATTCGTCATATGTAATTCTTTTTTCTAACAAATTGTACAATAAATGAAAGAAACGAAGTAGTGTATACATTTTTTTTGATGAATATCTATTTTTATTATTTTTATATTTTCAAACAATTTCAACAATGAAATCGCTTTATTTGCATACAACATTTTACAACAGTGAAAATTAAAAAAGAGGACTCTCAAAGAAATGAAAAGAGAAAAAGTTCATCATAGAAGTTGGAATGTGACACAGTTTTTTGCCTAACTTATATTTTTATACGTAAACAGAAAGTGGATCGAAAGATGCTTCCCTTTTTGTTGATAAGATGATTTGTTTTTTCATTAAAATTACGTATTTTTCATATTAAATCATATGATTAATCAACGAAACAGAACTTGTTCGAATTTAATATGAATTTATAATTAGAAAAAATTATTTATTGACTAAATTAGGCAAAATATCTAATTATAAGGCTATGAAGTGTAATTTTATTGATTTTTATTGTTTGAATTTATTTTTGAAGATAATTTATGAAGTGGATTATTTTTTCATAAGTATCAGTAAAAATATAAACAAAGTACTAGATTCCTTATAAGACCCTTCAAAAATGTTTTTTTGAAAACGTTATGAATGAAATTCTTAAATAGATGCTTAGACTGCAATGTAAAACCCTTAAAAGGAGGGAATGAATAGAGATACAAGGTTATGCATGATTTTAAACTCCAACGCAATTCGAAAAATTAATGAAATTAGAAATTTATTTAAAATATAAATATACTTTTAAAATAATCTGAGTTCCTATGAATTTAAATACAACATTTCAGTCATAATAAATTTACGTTTATCTCATGTCAAAAGATTTTGTGTAAATTTTCCTAGTCATATTCATAATTTTCTAATATCCCTGAACATCTATGAATTTTATGTCACCTGTTGATTTTTATTCAATTGAATCGAATACCAATTAAATTTTTCATTTATACTCAATTCATGCTTTAAATGTCAACCCATTTCAAATTGATTAAACTTTATTCATTTTTCACATCAAAAACGATGTGAATTCAATTGAACTTTTATTATTATCAATTTTCTTTTTTAAACATCACACATCGTTTTATTTTATTTGCTTTACTATCTCTTAAACCATCAAAGTACAGTGTTGCACCTCAGATAATCCTTTTTATTTGTATTTCAACTGAAGCTGTGCCATTCAATTATATTCAATTGTATTTTGATGGCATATTATTTGAAGAGAAAAATATTGTTATGATTGCTTAAATAAACTCACACAAATTTTCTTTCAATGCTTGTGTGTTTAAAAAGAAATTTCAAAGGAAATAAAAATAATATCGTTTTTGTCATAGGTCGATCTCATACAATTTTTGTCATTTAAATTCAATTTTTATTTCATTTTATGATGATAGTGATAATTTGAGGGTAATTTGACATGAAACGTAGAGAATCAAATGCAAGAAAAAAATAACAAATGACTTAAAATAATAAAATAATCTTAGATTAGACACAAAATATATGAAAATGATATTTGCATTGCAATGTAGTGCAACAATTGAATTTCAAGTTTAAAATTAAAGTTGCACTTCAGGGTGTCGTTGATAAAGATGATAAAAATTAAAATAATGCTCATTTTCAAGGAAGTTTTTCAAAGTTTTGCTAATAATTTTCTAGTCTAAATAAATACAACAACAAAACTTCAACTTTACTATTTTTATCAGTTACTGTGTTTATTATTAAACACGCTTTTGTTTCATAAAAAAAATTATTATAAGAGAAAGAGTGAAAAAACTTTCATAGTAAAATGATAATAAAATTATAAAAACAAAATCTTCATATTTATACAAACAAAATCTTTACTTATTTATGTATTGCATGACAATTTGTTTAAAACTTTGTGTTTTTATGAGCTAAAATACGCTGTTTTTCATTAAACTTTACCGTATACGATCGTTAAACAACGAAAAAAAATCCTGGAGAATTGATATTTAAATAGCAAGATACAACAAAATTCATGTGATACATTGTTTGATTCAGTTACTATTTTTTTTTTTAAATTTCATTACATTTAATGTCGTTTTTGAACAACAAAATAAATAGAAAGGAATTTTTTCAAGTTTAAAATAAACTGTTGAATATTTTACGAAGAGTAAATTAAAGTTTAAAAATGAGATATTCTAACTACTGGGCGTTTTAAAAAAGTGCATTTGCAAAATTTTTCAAAACGGTGGAATTTTTGAAAAAGTTACAAAATGGCGGTTTTTTTGAAAAATTTTCAAAATCGTTTAATTTTTCTCCATTTTTAACTCATTAATCGCGAGCGTTGTATTTTTACAACGCCTCTTTGAAGTCACTTTTCTCGTTCAAATCAAAAAATTTCTTTGGCATTCTTTTTTAGAGTCTTAATTTAAGATGTATTGTATCAAACAGTTGCATGGTTTTTGAATTTAAACCAAAAATTAAAAAATTATGAGCTAAACTTTTAAGAAAAGTCGCATTTTTTTCTCTCTCGTACAATGTTTCTGTATGTATTTGTGTAGGACTTATACGTATTTTGTTTTGGCTCTCCTGTAAAATTTTTATATGAAACCTAAAATTTTCATCGAAATGAAAAGTGTTCATTTTTACCTAAAGAATAAATCATAGAAGAACTTTTTGTTCAAAACTCAATATTTTAGGAGCGGCGGTTAATGAGTTAAAATTTTGAAAAAAAATGGCCATTTTGAATTTTTCGAGAAATCCACCGTTTTATAGAGAATCCGCCATTTTGAATTATTTTTGAAAAAATTCGGACATTTTGATCTTTAGACCTTTTTCTAAACTCTGGAGCCTGATTTCAGAGCCCAATCATTGAGTCCAATCCCTGAGAGTTATCTCAGAGCTAATAAGTTAAGTTACAGTTCATATAAGTGAAATTCAGGTTCCAAATTAAAAATTTTATTTATAACTTTTTTGAAGATTTTATAAAAGTAATTAAAATTTCAACAGTTCTGATTCTAGGACTCGACATTCAGAGTCAAAAAAGCCTCGAGATTAACTCTTGAAGCCTCTAAACCCAAAAAATGTCTGAATTTGGCAACTCTTTCAGATTAAATGAAGTTTATTTCAATTCCAAAGAAAAGACATATATTCAAATATTTCCGAACATAAAAATTCAAGTCACATTTTCGAGTAATGTCTAAACTTTTCACCATAAATAAACAAAAAATAGAAAAATATTTTAGTTTTCCGAGTTTTCCGAATAAAAATATGTTACAATAAATTATTTTTTGACTAGTAAGTGCATCGTAAAAAAAATAGACCTTAAACATTCCATTATTTTAATAAGAAAATGGGTTTCATTGTCAAAGTAATAAAAAACAAAAAAAAAAGTAAATGAAATATTTCGATCCCAAAAGTATAATATTTGTCCTAAAATTATTATTATTAAGATTATTTTGTAACGTCTTTTTTCGTTTACTTCCAAAAAAACACATTTCAGAAGAAAAACTTTTATTTATATGAATTACAAAAATTTCACGCCTTCTTACTTACACCATAAACTATATACACTGCATTATTTATGATAATGATTTACGTGCTTTTCAAACTTAATTTACATATATGATCCATTATTTTAAGAAGAAGAACAAAAATAAAGTAATGTGTGACTCAAAAATGAACATCACCTGTAAATGTAAAGTGAAAAGTTAAAATATACAAATTAAATGATGATGATCTTTTATGTCGAACTAAAAACCTTCCTTTTTTCTTAATAAATTTCTAATGTCAAACAAAATTATTTACATAAATAATTTAAATCTGTAGTTAAATTCATTTCAAACTTTAAAATTTCCGTTTTATCATCATCAACATCTTTGACTTCATTATAAAGTGAGATAATTTTATCACATATCCTTTTTTTTGCCTATAACACAGATACTAATTTAATATTTATGTTTATTTACAGCGACCTTCTGAACTAACCATATGTAAAATTCATATACAAATAACATTAAGACGACTCTACTGGGTGACTTTATAATGTGTAAACTCTCTTTTATTAGCATAAATCACATGTTTTTGATTGTCAGAGTGGATAAAATCATGAAAAGATACACAATAATCATAATGTATCTTTTTTTTTTGTTGTTAATGTTAAAAGGTTGAGCTTTGTGACATTTGTGATTCTTAATTTGCTGGAGGACATTTTTCATGAATTAAATACAATTCAAGTTATTTTAGTTATATAAAAATTGTGGGGGTTGTGGGCATATCAAATGGATTGTATTCATTTATTTTTTTAGCTGATTTTACGGTTTTTAAATGTAAATTTCAATTTAAAAAATGGACTCTTTTCTTGGACTCGTCTTTTAGTCATTCTGGTGGTCCAATCAAGCGGGTACTCTTAGGCAGACTCGCCTCTTTATCAAGAAACCTGATTCCGGTTTATCTAGACAACTGGTCAGATTGAACTGTACTGAGCTCAGAGTGTAAATAATGTTCTGAATAGTAGGAGACTGCTGCACATCTGCTTAGTGTATGTCCCAAGAATGCCAGATTGCGTGGAATCACGCTGGGGAAGTACTTTCATAGTATTGATTCCATCCTAAACGTGAAGGTGTCTGCCTTGCTTAGCTTTCTGAGAAGGTGTGGTCACTTTCCTGAACTGAACCAGGTCTAGTGGACTTTTTTTTTAGTTGTTTCTCTAGATTTGTTTCCTTCTTCATCAAATATGATGATAATGGGTATGCACAATGGACCCGTCTGTAGGTCTCAGTGCTCGTTCTCTTCTGAGTTCATCCTAGAAAACTGATCTGATCAGTCATTCTGGCTGTGGTGCCCCTATTTTACAAGCATACTTCACAATAAATTTGTAAGCAATGTAAAAATAAAAAAATCTTTTGAAAAATTCATATCATATTCCACTTAAATGCACTTATTTAAGTCTTTATAGTTAAATTTTCCTTTTTTTTTAAATTAAATGTGATGTGATCATAAACAAAAAAAAATTAAGCAATATGTGTTTGCTAAGGTATATTTATTTTAGGGAAATGCGTTTCCATGTGAAAAAATTATGTCAATTTTTATAAAAAATTCATGTATTTGAACAAAAATATAAAAAAAAATGGAAAGTTTAAATAAAAATTGTTTGAATAAATAAAAGCTTGAGTGAAATACGTTCTTTTAATTTAATTTTCATGATGGAGTTAGAGGCAAATAAATATAATTTTAAATAAAAAATTTTCAATTTAAAAAAAAATTAAATTAAATTGATTAAATTTTCATACAAAATGTAATGACAATGCAACAAAATACGATGAAATGAAAATAATTCATTGTTTTACTGTCAAAAATCTTGAAAAGGTCTTTTGATAACTCATTTTGAGCTAAGCTATTTTAACTTAATTGATCGGTACTAGATCTAACTTAGCTCCAAGTCAATTTTGAATAAACTTTCCTAGACGTGTTAAATAACAACAGAAACACGTGATTTAAATTATATTTCGCAACACAAACTCTCCTGAGCACGTAACATATGGTAACATAATAAAAAAAAAGTAAACAAAACATAGCATCGCAATAAGCAAAAAGTTACTTTAACTAATAACATTACAATCAAATCATACCCACACAATGAAGTACTACACTCTCCCTAAAGATACCAAGTCAAAAATTTTATTGTAAATCATTTGTACGTAAATCATAAAATCACTAACTCACGCACATGTTGTCGGTATTTTTTATTGTTATCAAAAGTATGAATGCTTATTTTTCTTCGTACAATTTAATATATTGGAATTTTTCACGAATAAAATCGCAAACATTTTTTTTTTTGCATAAATAATAAGGGTAATAATGTAATGTCACAAGTGGCATGCTTTCAGATATGCAGACATAAACAGCGTGATTGCTTTGAAAATATGGTTTTCAATTTTTTTTTATTACATTGTGTGAAATGGTGTGAAGTTACAAATAATACAATAAATTTTGATCAATTGAATGACAAATTTTTGTTTTATTTAAAATTTGTATGTCATGCAAATGCAGAGACAATTTGAATCTTATTGAACTTTTGTGTGGCACATTGTCGAGTTATTATAACAAGATCGATTTAGTTGGGCATGATGTTGTCAATGAATGTTAAGAAGCTAATATGATCTCTTGATAATTTTTTTTTTCAAAGGAGCTGAATTAAAAATACAATAGAAATGTGGTAAATTTGCGTTGTTTTTTATTAATTAAGTTTGAAGGCATTTAACAAACCATAATTTAAACATATTTGATAAAAGCTAAAAAAAGACATGTAAATGAAACATTGAACAGGACTAACATAAAAATATAAATTGTCATAATTATGCAGGAAAGAGATACTTTATCAACGGTGATTCATTTGTATGGAGAAGGACGAAATATGACAAAAAATTGAAATTTATCACTGTAATCACTATCTATAAATTAATTTGGGATGTGTGACGAAAACAACCAGGCTACTCCACTCTGTTTAAGAAGAATCATAAAAAATCTCTCGGAAACCACAGTCAATTCAAAACCAGCGCCAATTTGAAATTTTATTTCCTATTCGATTTCCATCGGTTCTCATTCCCTCATCTCATTCCCTGAAAGCGGTTCCATATTACCATATTATTCAAAAAACCATTGTAATGACAATTAGTGAATATTTTCACCCATGACCAACATAAAAAAATTTAATTAATACTACGACCAAAGTCATTTCATATTCATATTTAATTAAATTATATTCTGACGTTCCAATTATAATAATGAAGTTTGAAAATCAATATCCTAATGTACCATGTTGTGTATCCGTTAAAGGTAAATAAAAAAACTTCTTTCCTGTCCAATGAGCATTTTTCAATGAAATAATTTTTTTTTTAATTCACTTAAGATACTTACAAAATACACATATTTTTTTATTTATCGTAATAATTCGAGTTAATCTTAGAAAATACCTAAAAGGATGAAAATAATTCAATTTTAAATTGGTTTAACTACCATGTCTATTGTAAATATTATTGCAACACCTAAATACAAAAAAAAATTTGACCCTTTTCAATCATACATAATCACTTCGGTTTGTTGTTATGAATAAAATATTCCTGATTATTTTTCTTTTCGTTATTTTTAGAGGAATATGGAACATTTTTGTGTCCCTTCCAATTCATGAACAATTTCCCTTAATTTATTTTGAATTTAAAAAGATAAATATGAATTAAATTTCAACCAAGTTTCATTTTTCTTAATACAGTCAAGTCTCCATATAGTAAAAAATAAGCTGTACGTAATAATTCTATTTCTGTCAAAATTGGCTACAATTGTTCTGAAAATCGCTTAAACGCCCTCTAACCTGGCAAGCAAAGGACGTCTTTTGAGCACTGAATCACCTAGCACTGTAAGGCGTTAAATTTACAGTGTAAGTTTATAACAAGTACATTGTTAACGAGTTAACCAGGAAATTAAAAAAAAATTTTAAAGACAAAACTAAAACAAACTCAATCGTCAACTCTTTGAATGTTATTCGAGACAACCATGATAATAAAGAAAAAAAACTATTTAAAAAAAATAACATTTAATAAAAAAAGGGAATAAAACAAAGTTAAAAAGTTTTCCACCTGTTAATTCCTAGTAAATTTTCTTTTCAGCCTTTTATACTCTCTTTTCAATATACACAATACAATAAAGACCTACCACCGCACTAATCAACAAGATTATTACAAATTTATTCACTCCACGTTTCACCTACAAATTATTTCCCAAGTAGAAAATAATTTATTTTATACAGATTACGAAGAAATTGACTAAGCTAATTCAAATAACTCTTAACAATCTAATCGGGTATTTAATAAATTAAATTTTATCAGTCTTCTTTTTATTCACTCATTCATTATTTTTCCCTTTTTGAAGAAAGAACCTGAGATGACGAAGTAACAAAGTTATAAAATTATATTTTAAGATAAAATAAAGTGAATGTTAATGAACATGATTGATTTGATGTAACTTTGCAATTGATGTAAATTTTACAATTGAAAGCAGTGTTTTAAAATAAAATAGGATCACAAGGGAAATTCTTTTTTTGGCATCAAGAGAGAAAGTTTCTTTGATAAAGTTTACTTTACCAAAACCAAGGTAATACATTATTAATTTTAATTATCAGTATTTTAAAAGTTTTCACTCTGTTAAATTTGGTTTGCAATGGTTGTAATTTGTGGTGGCTTGAGTGAAAGGAATCAACTTGTCTTTTATAATTTAAATAGACAGTAATTAAAAATGAATAATTTTTTATCAAAAAAGTGTCAAAATTGAAATGAAATATTCTATTTTTACCATTTTAAAAGTTTTTTAAACATCAATAAATTTAAGAAAAAATTTTGAACAGTTTAAAAGTTTTTTACACATTTACAATGGAAAATTACATGGGAAAGTGACCAACTGGACAAAATTAAAGCAAAATTTATTGAAATTAAATTAAAATGAAATCAGATGAATTTCAGTTGACGGAATTAATTAAATTAATATTATTTTAAAGATAATTTCAAAAAATCAAACGTACGTTTTATGTTAAAAATGTCTCCCAAATGCTGTTATGACGCTGACCAGGCGTTTTATAGCCTGTATGATAGCAGGTAGTTTAAGAAATTTACTTTGTAAATCATAAGAAAATACCAGAACAATATATCAATATTTTTCTGCTGAACTGTCTTTATCTTATATTATTGAAATAAAAATAAATTTCAAAAAGTTCCATGAAAATCAATGAAATTTGTCATGTTTTTATAAAATCATATTTCAATGAATTCATAAAAAATTTCTGTTTAAAGAATTTATCTTAAAAATTTCTTAAATGTTTATCAACACAGAAAAAAAACAAAACAACTTCCCATGAAATGTTGTTTTAAAAATTATTATACAAATAATCGTCTTTATTTGTTCCTCTCGAAAATCAAATTATATTCGATTGCAGGAAAAATGTATGTGTGTGTGTGTGTGTGTGTGTGTAAATATTTGTTATGTTTTCAAAATAAGTTAAAGAAAAACTTTTCAACAAAATGCATGTCAATTCACGAAACTTTTTCATTTATTATTGCTCTTGTGACACTTGAATTTGAATTTTGAATTGAAACAAACATTTTTATTGGCTCGAGTAATACTTTAAAAAGTTAAGAGACAAAAAAATCAAACGTATAATCATTTTCATTTGTAAAAATCACTCAAATTCAAAATCTAGTGGGATGATAAGAAGTCCTGAAGCCGTTTTTTAAGTAATTATGATCTTATTTTCCAAAATAAATAAACAACTTAAATCACATTCATCGTAAGTAACACAACCGCTTTGAATCTCATCCGAAAATGATTCACATATGAAGATATTTTGTATCCATGGAAATTTTACGATTGAAATTGATTGTTTTTAATATTGTACAAAATCGAAAAAAAAATTCAATTTAAAAAAGTCAAAACCAAAAATAACCGAAAATATTTTTGATCAACTTACACGTGTGCTTTAATTTTAATTATTATCTTACAATAGATATGATGAAAAAAATGTCCACCACAGACCACTGAAGTATTGTGAACATTTGATTTCACATGAAATATAATACCCAAAATACGAAAATGGAATTTCACTGTTGATTACACATCAAAAAAATTGATTGTGTTTTGGAACATCTAATATGAGTTTTTCTTGAATGGCTTTTGAATGAATGAATTTTAGATTGAGTTCTAGTTGAAAAAAATATTAATTTTTACACATCAAAGCATATTTTTTTGGGGGGGATTTTCTTAAAAATAGTTTTATTGTCCTTAAATGTGAGTGATTATTAAAAAAAATTACAATTAATTTTAGACATTTCCTTGTTTATTTTACAGATAAATGGATTATTTAAATAAAATAATGAGAATGGTTGAATTTTCTATTGTTCATATCTGAACAACTGCTGGACATTTTCTATATTGCAAATTATTACTTTTGTTTTTCCGGTGCATTGCTTTGATTCTAATTTTCGGAGATTGAGTCGACATTACAGTTGTTCCATTACAGTTTTAAGCCAGACACGTGACGTGAACACCTAAAATACCTTTAGTTACCTAATTCAATGAGTAAGTCGTCAAGGTAATTATTACAAACTTTTAAAAACCACAATGACTTAGGACGAAATTTCCGGTCAGATTAAATTTAATATACACTACAAAAAAAAATAAAAAATCTGTTTGTGAAATTTAATCCACGTTATCATTATTTTATTGTCATGGTAAAGTTGTAAAGGACAATACAAAAAGGAAACATTAAATCTGTTTTTCCATTTCAAATCCATACATTCAAAAAAAATTTCATTCATAAGTTTTTTTTAATAAAGTTTTTATCTCTTCACACTTGAAATTTTTTTTCTATTCCAATTTCACATCCTTGCTCCTTTTTTTCAATTGACATCCATTCATTCGCCATTGAAAAAATAATTTTTCCTACTGAGTACTATTTTTTTCTTGTTATATTGAATAATGTGTGAAGTAGGATGGAAAATTCACACTATATAATGTGATCTATTTACGGATTGAAAAGAGTGTGCAAGTTTTAAAAGGAAAATGAGCTTTAATTATTTTAATGGCAATGATGATTGTTGGTTGGCATCATTAAATTAAACAATTAATTCACGTTTCTCTTACATCATTATTTTGTAATTATTATGAAGGTATAATGACATAATGAATTTAGAAGTAGGCATTAGAACGTTTGGTCATAAAAATAAAAACAATAAACAAAAATTATGTTGTGGTAAATAATTAAAAAGCAACAAGCAAGGAGCATTAAAACAAAAATAAAAGAAAAATCATGCATAGTGAATAAAATTTTCAGGAGAAATTGACTAACAGGTGATTAACGAGAGCTCAATTCAAATGAAAAAATATTTTTATGCCATTCAATGAAATTTTCTTTAAAAATAGTACAAAATCCAACCATAATAAAAACCATGAGACAAAAAATGAACAAAAAATACCACAAAATTATTCATTTAAACATTTTTTTGACTGTTCACGCGTCACTGACACTTCAATCTACTGAATCAATTGATTTTTTTTCTCATACTGCGTTTGAAGCATATTCGAATGAAAAATAAATATTGGTTTGATATTCAAAAAAAAAACAGGTGACAAAAGAATCTTTTATTTTATGCGTTTAATATTGAAATTATTTTATTTTATTTAATTTTGGTGTTATTATTTTGCAGTTATTATTTCGTTCACAATTGAAATGTAGCTTGTTCAAGATCAAAGCATTTTTGGATGGTATGCGAATTAATATTGAGGTGAATTTAATTGAATTTGATCTTTTATGCATTTCAACTTTAAAATGATATTTAAAATATTCGTTATTTGAGAATGTTTTATACTAAAAAATGCTTTTTGAATCCACAAATAATCAGAAACCATACATGCAATGTCACAAAAAAGGTAAATTTCGCACTTTTTTAAAAACTTTTCATTTGTTTCTTCACATTTTTATTCAATATCATCAATTTTGTATAAAAAAAAACAAAAAACGACCCTTTTTGCATGAAATTTAACATCAAATTCAAAAATATTTCAGTATCGTTTACAATAAAAAGTTACTCAATTAAATATTTAAAATAGATTTATGCCCACTGAACTTAAATAAGTCAAAAGCAAGGTATGTAGACAACTATGGAATTTTAAACATTCAATTGTAAGTAAACTGGTATACACTGTAAGTTGAAAACGCCGCACAATAAAACTCCACATTATAGCATAGACTAAAAGAGTGCGCAATATATTCGATTATATCCAAATTGACAGGAAATGCATTAAAAATGGCATTCATTAAAGGTCTTGTAAGCATCAACCAAAGATCTCTGTCTGCGGACCAAGTTTGTACTGCGGGGCGTTTTCAACTTGCAGTGTAGTAAGCAATTGATTTGTTTACATCTTATTTGATATTAAAAGCATGTTTCCCTAGCAAGGATATTACTCAGACACACAATTTACACACGATGAATTATTTAAATTCTTTTTGCTCTTCTTTTTTATTGCTTAAATATGTTTCATTATAAAGTACTCATACAATATGATAAACAAATTGTGTTAATTTTTTTGAATGTGGGATACACGAACAAGGTAAGAATGCAAAATATGTAACTTATTTTTCTCACTCAATTTTCTGCGAGAACAAGCGTGAAATGTGAAACACCTCAATTTTCATGGAAAAACTTAAAATTCATCAATTTTTCTGAAATTCAGTTCATTTACTTTTTATTTCTTTTGATATCTTTGTTTAAACAAACAATAGAGTTACCTATCAAAAATATCTAAGTTATTGAATTATTTGATTTTTGATCTGAGTGCATTCCGATTTCAACAATTTAAATTGAAATAATTGAATGCAATGATAACAATAAAATTTTTAATATTGACATTACATTGCAATTTGCATTCTATTAAATATTTAAAATGTTTGGTTATAAAGCCAATAATGTTTTAGTATTAATTGGAAAATATCATTTCAAAATTTAACTTACACTGAAAGCTGAAAACGCCACGAAGTGCAAAGTGACTTGAGCCGTAGACGGAGATCTTTGATTAACGCTTACAGGTCATTTAATGAATGAAATTTTTATTGCATTTCCAATTAATTTGGAACAAAAACTCGATTATTATGGACACTTTTTTAGTCGATGCATATACTGCGGGGTGGTCTGCGGGGCGTTTTCAACTTAGAGTGCATAAAAGAACCAGAATTGTAGTATTTTCAAATTTTGTCTCAAATGTTTTAAGAAACTTACGACTGGTCGATCGGAAAACCAGAAAAAATTATGTATATAAATGAGTTTTGACGTACACATAAAAAAGTTGTTGCATACAAGGCTGCTCCACTAAATATCAAAAAGGTGAATCTTAGAGAAAAACTCAAAGAATCTGTTCAAAATTGTAACGAGTCATTACATTTCATTAATCACCTAATGATAGATACAAAAAAATACTTCCTTTAAATTAACGAGAGAACTCTAAAAAATTAATCTGTTGCGCTTTTGACAAATAATATTCATACTTTTTTTATATTCAAACAAAGGAATGCTAATTTGCTGAACATTAAATGAAAGGAAAACAAATATTTTCTCCTTTTTTTCTCTCATATTTTTTGTATTGTTGTTTTTTCTTTTCTTCTATTATTTAAATACTGAATATTTGTTCCTACTCATTGAGAATTTGTTCATTTTTTTTTTATATTTTCATTCAAAGCATAAAACATAAAACGATAAAGATACGACAAGAAAAATAAAAGTTATGTATTGTATTTTTTTTTGGTTTATTCATATTTATTATTGTTGTTTGAAATAATATATAAAAAAAGAACTTTTCTATCATCATCATATTTGCATGTTTTTGCCATGTTTATTTTTATATATGTGAATATGTGAACCGGCATGCAAATCTTATAGGTCATAAAAATAAAAGAAAAATGTAACAACTTTCTATAAATATAAATCATCTAATTTTCTTTTGTTAATAAATGATGATACAAAAGCTTTTTTTTTGTTTTTGTTCTTTAGATTTTTAGTCCATGAAAATTTTTTAACATTCTCTTTGAATAAAAAAAAGCTAATTTTCTATGTTGAATTTGAAAAAAAAAAACACAGAGAATCAATTTTTTAAAAAAATTTCTTATAAATGTCAAATAAGACGGAAATTGAAGTCTTCAAAAACATCACTCATATAAAAAAAAATAATCTCACTAACATGTCAGTTTATTTTATTTTGAAGTTTGTACGCACACACACACACACATGTTAGTTGAAAATTTGTTTAAATTTCTTTAATTAAATTGCCTCACATTTATACTGAAAAATACTACCCAATTGCATAATAACATTGAATTTTTAGCCATTAGATTATGAACATCAAGTCCCAGTTCAGCCAGTTTGTTTAATTGTCTGATGCACATACATAAAATTGAATTTTCAATGAAATTTTGTTTTCCAAAATATCGTGATAGTAAGAAAATATTAACATGAAAAGTTTTTCTTGTAGCCTCTTCTAAGACATGTTCCTAAATAAATCAGAGCATCAATTATATGATTAAACTTTTCTCTTGTATTCAAGTTTTTTTTTCTGTTTTATTGTGTGTTTAATTCTTTGATTTGCTTTTTGGTTTAACACACAACCAAAATGTTTTATCTTTAGCGTCATAATTTTTGTGAGAGTAATCTGTTTGAATGAATGAATAAATAATGAGTTACAACAGATGACCAAATGGAATAAAAGCAACAACAAAAAAAAATAATAATAAATTAAGTGGTTTTTATTTGTCAGATAATTTTTCCTTGATTCATGTGGGAATTTCGATGGAAAATTTATGTGATTCTTATTATACATAAAGATTTGATAAAAGTTTAGTATGATAATTTTTTCTTTTTTTTTGATTTTGCATTTTAGGTGGATATGAATTTTGAATATTTTTATTTAATATTTAATGTGCTTTTGATTTTTGAAGACACACATAAAATGAAATTGAATGATATGCAAAAATCGACTTATAAGGACCCTTTAATTCAAAGAAATCACTTTTTATGTTGAAATTTCCAAGGATTGATCTTGCCTGAAATCAGACTAAGTTTAGATTTGAGCATCTGGAAGGTTCATGGATGGGAACTGACCGAATCAATTAAATTAAGAAATTTGGAATTTGCCTCTGAGCGAGAAAAAGTTCGCAATATCTAATCAATGACAAATTTGCATTCAAAAGAGAATTAATCATTTCAAAATTAAGTAGATTTATTTCAGCAAACGATTGAAAATGTTGATTAAGTTTACATTGTTAATTATTCACTTGAAGACAGTGGCGGATAGGCCATACGGGCAATCTGGCAAATGCTAGAAAGGCCGCAGTCTATCGTCTTGTAAAAGTTAAGTTTAGCGTAAATTTAAAAGAAAATCATACAGAATGCCAAGGCCGTTAATAATTTTCAATGCGTCCCTGCTTGTAGCTATGAAGCAAAAAAAATAATGTGGGTTAATCGATTTCATTTTCTTACTTTTCTCTATTTATTTTATTAATTTGAAAAAATTATTAAAACTTTTTCACTGACTACAATAAGCAAGTTTTTTTTTAATTGAAATCAATTTAAATTTTTAATTTTATGTTTCTTTAAACAAAATCTTTCACATAGCTCTGAACATTAATTAATTTTTGTGTTATATTTTTCATCAATCGTTTCTACATCAATAAATGCATAAATAATTAAAAAACAGAACACTTCCCACTCATTCATTCATTCAATAGCATGATTTAATATTTAAATTCGCATTCAAAAAATTGTATTTTCACAAATGTTTAATTTAAATATTAAAACGACTTTTACCTTTCTTCCTCCTTTCTTATTATCTTTGAGTTTTATATTTACAAATTTAAATTGAATGAATTCATTTTTGGTATTTTTATTATTTGTAATTTATGTAATTGTTTACATTTCTTCCAACAAAAGGATAGATATTTAATTTCATTCAATACATAAATTATTCTTCCTCAATACAATGAGCGGTAATTTTAACACTTTTAGCGATGATATTATTTAAAATTGAATGTGAAAATGAAAATACTTCTTTTATAGGAAATGTTCCCATTTTCATAAATTTACTTGAGGCTTAAGTTCCCACGCTAATTTATCCAGCCATTGAATGACATGTAAAATTAAAAATCAATCCTAAATAAACATTGTAAGCTCTAAAGTCGAAAGATAACAAAGAGATAAATTCTTACATAAACAATTTCCCATGTTTGTTTGAAATTTTTTTTTTTTTGCTTATTTTCAAATAATAATAAGAAAATAAAACCGACACAATGTCAAGTTTATTTTGAAAAAAAAATTGTTCCTGCTTTCCTTTTGTATTTAATCTCCAATTATGTTTAGCATAACAGTGCTTTGTTGAGAATCAGATAACAAAGAGGAGGATATTAGAATCTTAAATGGAAGGTATTTATATGTATTTTTCTTAAATACATAAAATAATTTATCAGTCAATAGCCTGAAGCGTGTTAATAAAAGAACAATAAAAATTGTGCTATTATTAGGTATTGTGGAAATATTTGGAATAGGAACGAAATTTAAACAAAGTTTATAATAAAAAATATAAATTTTTTTTACATAAATATTTATTTTGCTTTTCTTGTAATTTTATGTGTTTAAATTCTGAACTTGAATTTTTTTTTCAAAATTCATGACATACTCGAATGCCACATGTATGTATAAAATTTACGGAAGTTTAAATTGTGTTCCTCGTTATCTCCTTTTTCTTTAAAATTAGGCGGGTGAATGTATGATCGTTTTATGAAGGAAAAAAACCTACAGAGTTTTAAATTTTTTTTATGTTTAAATTATCATCAAAAAAAAAAAAAAAATCTCAGTGATGCCAAATTCTTATTTTTTTCCCTGAATTTTTAAAAAATGTTGGGATTTCGAGGAAACCTAACAATTCTGTGAAACACTCGATCAGCTTTCAGTTCAGGAAAAACTTTTCAGACTCTTTTTATTTAGTGCATTTCGTAAGAAAAAATGCACTATTACCATCAGAGCAAGTTCGCTCTTTTTTGTTAGATAGAGGAGCTCATTAGAATGAGTGCTAAGTTTTGAGATTGGGCTTCAAAGTCTGAAAAATTGCTTGTTTGTCTTGTTGAATGGAAGAGCTAAATAAAATGAACTTTAAACCATAAGATTTGAGACTGGGCTCACAAATCGAGCTCTCGGAAATTTGACTCAGAGCTTCAGAGCCTCCCGAGTCTAAAAACGGTCAAAAGCCCAAAATCCCAAATTTTTAAAAAATGTTCGATTTTTCCAAAATTTAAAAATGGCAGTTTTTTTAAGTTTTATAAAATGCCACAATTTTCCAAAAATTATCAGAATGGTGAAAAAGTAAAACAATTTTATTCAATAAAACAGGGCCCATCGAAATGCACTTTTCTAAACCGCTCAGGGGTTAGTATTCCCGAATTTTTTTAAACTTAAGAACACTGGGCTTAAGAAAAAATTTTAAAAAATATTAAGTTGTAAAAAACCAAAAAAAAAATTTACAATGAAGAAAAACCTTTTATGAAACACCTGGAAAAATTTTTAAGTTTCAAAAGTTTTTAAAATTTCATAAAATATTGATCACAGTTAATTTAACTTTTTAATTTTATATCAAATTTTTAGTGTTGGATGAATTTTTAAATAATTTTCTGTATAACGTTTTAAATTTCAAAAAAAAAATATAAACTGTAAATTTAAATAATTTAACATCGCTTACCTCTTTTTGCCACAGTTTAAAAATTAAATCAATCAATTAAATATCGAAATGAGTTAAAAGGACACAATTTTTTTAATTTTGAAATTAATTAATTTACTGTTGAAATAATTTTTTTAGTTCTCGGTTTTTTTTTCGAACTTTTATTTTGAATCTAAATTATTTATGAGGAACTCAATTTTTTTGTAATAAATTTTTAATAACTTTTAAATTTTATTTCAATTATTTTTAAAATTTTTATTCCAATTTCTTATTTTTTTTCAAATGATTTTTAATTTTAATTTTAATAATTTTTCTGAATATTATTTGAATAAATTTTGTGTTTAATCACTTTTTATTCTCATTTATTTTCTTAGCACCCGATTTTTAGCCATCCGTTCAGTTAGAAGACAAGTTTGCAACTGAATTTCATTCTGTTGATACATTTTCAAATAAGGTCTTTTGTATATTATTATTTTATTTGCACTCTACTGTTATCCTACCGCTTGTCATACAATACTTCCATCCACACTTTGATTCAACAACTGTTATTTTTTTGTAGCTCAACGTGTATATTTTATGTTATTTTTTTGAATATTGATATAGATAACAGAAACATCACACATAGTAGTGAACAGAAACCATGCGCAACTTTATCAAAAAATAACACAATATGCCACGATATATCAGTCAGGTATCAACACGTTAGTTATAGTAAAGAGATTTGTGTACTATTTTTTTTTATTTTTAATGTAAGCTAAGACATCTGTCACGTTATTTTCATTTTTTTATTATCTTTTAAATTATTTTTTATCAGTTTTTTTTTGTTGGTTACTTTTTTTGATCCTGATAAGCTTAAGTACTTTTAATAATAAATCAAACTATTACTTTTTTATGTGAGTTATGTCAATTAATCGAAATTAACATGTCTTTATTTGATTGAGCACTATTTTGATTGCATTTGATAAGCGTCACGAGATTTGCGTGGTTTAACGTTTTGGTTTTCGAAAATAAAAGCGACGCCTTTTTTTGCTATACACACAAAAGCATGAATGAATTTGGTTGTGTGTGTGTGTGTGGTATTGAGCCTTCCTTCAATTCATGACGTCACACAATTGAACAACCAATGACAATATGACATCAGAACCCACACACTTGTTAAAGGATTTTTATGTGATTAAAATGTTTTTACATATGATTATCATTTAAATATATGATTTTTTTTTTTTATACAAAAAATGATCAATTGAGACGATTTTTCAATCATAAATCTTTTTTTTGCCTAAAACGTTTACGTAGATAAAATTAAATGAAAAAAGCACTTGTAATTTATTTAGAGTATTAAATGAATTAACATGAAAAATTTTAATATAATCCTAATTTTAGCTCATTTTTAAGTGAAATCCTCAGATTATTTATTTTAATTTTTCTGTGAAAATTTATTTTTATTTACAATGCTCACAATGCTACGTCAATTTTATCAGTTTGAATTTTCATGATGATAAACATTAATTGATTTACAATCTTTATCTGATTTGTAGTCTAGACGAACTATAAATAAAATATGTGAAAATATGGTTAATTTCCTTCTAATCACTATTGAAATTAAAAAAAATATACACTTTCAATATAAAAATATAAAATAATGGAGACGTCTGGTCACTTATGAAAATTTGGTCACGTCACAATGAGTTTTGCATCAAATGACGTATTTTATTTAGTATTTTCGTCAATCGTAATTTATATTGCTTACAATTTTCACTTCTCATCATGATTCATTGTAACTTGACATTTTTTTTATCTATTTAATACCAAATTATGATCAAAGAGAGTTAATAACATGTTTATTACATTCAATATACATTGACGTAACATGATTAAAGGAAAAAAGTTTTGCTTTTTCATGGGATCTTAACAAAAATGTTAATTGTGTCTTTCTTCCTCTTCAGATTCAATATTTTTACTTCTCTTATTTGACCATGTTTTTTTCCTAGTGTTTTCCCTTATTTCCTATTTTTCAAAAAAGGAAAGTGTTTGCCCATAAAATGTGATTTTTTTAAAAAAATATCACCTTTAAAGTAAAAAAACATCCAGAAGATCAAGGAAAATGGCTTTAATGATAATTTACTATGAATTAAATAAAGAAAAAGAAACCCACGTAGGAGCTTTGTTTCTAAATAAGACAATTTCTTTCACTTCCTACCAAAATATTTATGATTTGTCGGTTATTTTACATTGTAAATCCAAGGTAATAGCAAACATGAAACCAAATTGTATCCCATTAACTTTTATTATCATTTTTTCAACATTGCTTTAAAGTATCTTTGAAAATTGATATCAATTTATGAAATAATAAAATAAATATGGTAATAATAAAAATCAACATGGCAAATTAATGTCTGTTAATTCCAAATATTTGACATTTAAATACACACAGATCTGATGTGAGTAGCAAATTTCTTTGATGTCAAAGTTCACATATTATCCTCAATGCATTTTCATACACAATGTCAAGTTTGGACGGAAAACAGAACGAATGCTCCACATATTCATGTTTTTAACTGATGTATCACTAAAATGAGAAGTTGTTTGATGATAATTAAAGGAGAACATTCAATTTAATGATTCGTCGTCTCATATCCGTTTAAGATATTTCTTATCATTTTTATTATAAATTTCATCCCATGCATCTCATTTGTTTCAGTATTCCCTTGACTGGTAAATAATTAACTGAAAAAAAAATTTTTATAATTTACTTTTTAAGTGAGTCATATCCTGAAAAAACTTTTATTTAAGTATTGAAAGTCAAGATCAATGAAGGATAAAGCTAAAATATCAAAAAGTTGGGAATTTCAAAAATCAACGTCATTGAATATCCCGATTGATGTGGGAGATAGTAATTTCATGGATGATGGAGAAAGTTCAATTGATTACATACTTTTGTGGATAAAATCTAAATTTGTGACTGATAATCATCAAGAAAAAATTAGAAGTGCATACAGAAAATGTTTCGAAGAAAATTTGAGAAGTACGGGATTGAAACTTGAAATCACAGACAAAGAAAACGCTAATGACTGCATCTATTTTCTTAAAGTATGACTTATAACGTTTTTTCTTTTATTGAAATTTAAATTGAAATTTAAATTAATTTAATATAAAAAAAATGTAGATTCATCTACCAACTCAAGTCCTATTGAAATATGCGGAGAAATTGAATTTTAAAATTCCCATCAAGGTAATCAATATGCTTCATTCAATTAAAATATTCAAATTGTGTCCTATTTTACAATGTTTTACATAAAAATTGTCCTTTTGGACATGTTTGAAGTTGTGTCTGATTTCAATGTAAAGCTCATACTCAATAATGATTTTTTTGCAGACAAATCAGACCACAGACATCTCAGAGGAAGCGGACAATTACACTGATAAATGTATTAACAACATATTTTACAATAACAAACAATTCCCGTCAAAACCCAGATTGTACAAAGCATTTTATAGTGAAAACCGGAAGTTTTTGTATGTAATTCATTCATTATTTTAATGATAAAAACTCAAGAAAAAATGTAAAAAAATTACCTTGCATAGATTCGGCACAACGAAAAATGATTTGATATTACCACGACAACGCTCATTCATCGTCCAAAACATTTTGGAGAAAGCAAAATTTGGAACCAATCAAATTGATTATGGTCTGCAAAGACTCTTAGCTGAACGGGCATATGATGCTGCGTTTTCATTGCATGATGTAAATTTTAATAATTTTTTTATGTTTAAATTATATATTTTAAATTTAATTGAAGGGTAATCTGCGACAAGAAGGTTCAATGAGACACAAACTCAATAAACATTGGGCCTCAATGAAAAACTGGTATCAGCTGCAACCTCTCGATTACATCACTAATTATTTTGGATCTAAAATTGGTTTGTATTTTGCATGGTTAGAATTCTACAATTTAATGTTAGTCATTGCTTCGGTAATTGGTGTTGGTACTTTTGTATTTTCCGTGCTGACTGTCAATTGGAGTGACGAAGCAAATGAAATCTGTATGTCGAATATCACAATGTGCTCTTATAATGAGGACTCTGGAACATGGCCTCTTAGTGATTCATGTTTTTATAGTAAATTATCGTATGTAACGGATAATTGTTTTACCGTGATTTATGCCATTTTCATGTCACTTTGGGCAGTGACTTTATTAGAGTTTTGGAAACGTCGTCAAGCAAGATTACAATACAATTGGAGTTTATCTGACCTCACGCATTTGGATCAACCAACACGACCAAGTTATTACATTCAAGCAGGTATTGGAACAGACAAAATAAAAGTCTCATATGTTAAGCGGAAACTGCCAGCCAGATGTTTCAGTATTGCTACAATATTCTTTTTCATATTATTAGCCATTGCATCAACAATTAGTATAATAATTTATCGTACTGTAACATCCCACAAATTTTCAAAAATGCTACCAATGTATGGTAATACAGTTACAATGCTTTCATCAGCATTCATCAATTTGGCAATCATCATCACTTTTAATGTAATTTATGGTCGTCTTGCACGAAAATTAACAGATTTTGAACTTCATAGAACGCAAATTGACTATGATGATGCTTTAACATTGAAAATTTATGCCTTTAAGTTTGTCAATTACTATGGAACCCTGTTTTACATTGCATTCTTCAAGAATAACTTGGGAGGAGATCCCAAAAAATATACAAGATTACTTAATATTAGACAAGAACAATGTCATTATGGTGGATGTTTAAGTGAATTAACCATCCAATTGTTAATTATTTTCGGTTTGAAACAAATTTTCGGTCAAATCTTAGAATACAGTATTCCAAAAATAAAAATTTGGTGGAATAAAAGAAAATTATCGAATGAGGATTTTAATGTAAAATGGATTGATGAGTGGAAACTTGGTGAATTCAGAACACAAGGTTTGTTACCCGAATATCTTGAGATGGTAATTCAATTTGGTTTTGTGACATTATTTTGTATTGCATTTCCATTGGCACCACTCCTCGCCTTACTAAATAATATTATCGAAGTACGAGTTGATGCCAAGAAATTAATTAGATGTTATCGACGTGTCATTACTGAAGATGTGAAAGACATTGGAATTTGGTATGGAATACTTGACTGGATTGTTAAAATAAGTGGCTTAATTAATGTGAGACTTTGTATTCATTTCAAATTTCATAATAATTTATTTTAAGTTTTTTGTAGGGTCTCATCATTGCATTCACCTCTGATTTTATTCCAAAACTCGCATATACATTCATTTATTCAAAGGACGAATCTCACGAGAGTTACATTCAATTTAGTCTTTCAAGCGTACAAAAGGACCATTATGATGGAAATTTTACTTCAGAATGCATGTATTATGGGTATAGAGAAAGTGAACCACCTTACAATCATAAGCGCATTCATTATGAAATTCTTCTATGGAAATTTGTATTCGTTATTTTATTTCAGGTAAAACTTTAACTTTAATGAATATGTTCAGTCTTAATGTTCTCAAAATTTAACTAGAATATGTTGTGGGTTGTTACAATGTTCATTCGTTGGTTTATCCCTGATGTACCTTCAGATATTCAACTCAAAATTAAAGAAGACGAGAAGTTCTTAGAAGAAATTTTACAACAAAATCTACAAGAACAAATAAAACGTGTATCAGATAATTCTCGTATTTTGGAAAATTTTAACGAAATTTTAGATCAACAAGAATCAGGATCTCAAAATCACAAGGATAATGCAAGTATTAATGGTGAAAATACTCAGCATGCATCAAATAACCCAGGAAATCATAATTCAGATCATTTTGATTCCGATTTAAACGTAGATTCTTCAATTAAAAATATTCAAGATACAATTTATCAAAAAACTGATGGAATTTTTCCAAATGACCTTCGTGAGAAAATTAATGAAGTTAATGTTGAACAACTAACAACAACTTTAAATGAGATTGCTGACCTTGTTGAAGATGTTAACACTGAAACTCAAAACAATTAATGAAAAAATTTTCATATTTTGTATAACATTTAGATTTTATTCATATTTTTTGTATAATTTGGGTAATATAACATTAATAATTTCGAATATTTTAAAAGTTAATATTGATTATTTTTATAGTCTTTGTTCCAATTTGTGTATAATATATTTTTTAAAACATCTAAAATTAATTTTCTTTGATTAAATTAAAATAAGAAAGCATCTTATGCATTTTTTTAAATAATTTATTGAATTTAATTTCACATCAACCTTCTTCCCATGACATTGAAAAGTCAGAAGGGCAGAATTAATTTTTTACTTTTACTAAAAAATTTTATTTTTTAACTTTTTTATAAATGGCAGTCACTACATCAATATTAAAATGATTTTTAGCATTTTCTTTATCAAGCTGAGAAATTTTGGCACAAACAATATTGCATTTTAATTAAAATTGAGTAACAAAATGAGCGATGTCACAACACTCCGAATAGTGTGACAATATTTTTTTTTATTTCACAGAACTCGGTGGAGGAATATAATTTTCAAATACAAATAAAAATTTAATAATAATTTTCTTAATCACGCGTACAAAGAAAACAAAAAAAAACCGTTATAAGACTCAATTTAAATTTAATAAGCAATAAAAAAACCGTTAATTTTTAAAAATGGAGACGCCTGGTTTTTTTTTATAAAATTCAAAGCTTCAATTAATTTGATTCTAGGAGGTTCATTTCTTGTTTCTGTCAAAATTTTTTATATTTTTTTTTTCATTAAAAAGAGGATTCAATTTCATTTAAAATGTATGACTAATTTTTTTATATGTTCTTAATTTTAGTTTTTTTTTTAAATGCAATGAGGCACCGTTTGATTTGCACTAGAATTGTGTTGTTCGTTTTTCTTTGTCAATTCTTGTAATTTTTTTTTATAAATTCACTAATAAAAATATGAAATTTTATCACAAAGAATAACTAATTAATTTAATTTAAATGATCTGTCACAACTTTTTTTTGAGATTCAATGATTTTTCAGTTTAACTCTTAAAATTTAGTTGCTTTGATGTCCTTTTACTTCAAAGCTCTTGTGTGCTTTATTTGACCATTTATCAAATACGCGTTTCAATATATTTGAATATTTTTGAATTTCATCTGTATTTTTTAAAATTAAACAAAAAAAAATAATTTAATTAGAAATTTATGTTTAAATGATCAACATTTCATTATTTCACAGTTTCTATAAAGACTAGTATTTTTTATGAGTATAAATGTTAACTTCAGTAATGTGTATTTATAACATAATAATTAAACAGTCCAATTATTTCAAATATAAAATAACATGCTTTGTTAAATGAAACTTATTTAAATGTCTATGATTTCTGTTATTCGATTAAATTTTAACAAATGTTTGTAATGGACATGAATCAATTTTCTTGTGAGATTCTTGATTATTTTGATCATCGTAATGCAATTCAAGGTCTAATTCTGAACCGGACATTGCCGAGGCAGCAATTCGTTCCCATTTGAGTAAAGATGCAGTTCGACTTAATGATTTACGATTACGCAATGTTGGACATCGACGTTCTAAATGATTAAACACAAATATGATGAAATGAAAATTTTGAATATGAACCATAATCTTACCTTCTCTTGCTCTCAAAGTCTCCTGTTTAATGATAATTTCATTTGTAATGTACGCTTCTCGTCGTATTTGATCTCGTAAATCTTGTGGCATATCGGGGATGCACCATCTGACTAAAATCATTACAACAGCAACAATATTTTCGAATAATACAACAAAAGCTAATCTAGATGCGAGAATTATCCAATACATTGATGTCCTTACGTATGGAAATTCTGGCTCACGAAAATCATGATAGCGACACATTTTAACATTTGAGTATTCGGTTGAGTTGAGACGACTCTGAGTCTCTAAATCACGAACATTAAAACTGGCTAACGTGAAATTTAAATATCCATTGAGAGAATTGTCTGGAGATTCTAGTATGCGATAAATGAGACGTGGAATAAAATCTGAAGTGAAAGCGATGATGAATCCGTTTGTAATGACACTCAATTTTCCGATACTGTCAAGGATGCGATACCCTTAAAAAGAGAATAATAATATGAATAAAATACCTTTGGCAGATAAGATTAGTACTAACAAATACCGATATCTTTGACTCTTTGACTGACAGGACGCTTATAATATGTGAGGAGCTTTTTCGCATCCAGTCTTGTTTCGAAAATGTTGTTCAATAGCGCAAAAAATGGGGCAAGTGGAAATGCTGATACAAAAATTGTTACAAATCCGTATTGGAGAACCATTTCAAGGTATTCTGGGAACAAGCTTCGACTATCCCATTCAATTAATTTCAAATCTTTTAACCATCGTTGTCCTTTTCCTTTGAGTGATGTTTTGTTCGTTTTTCCTATCCTTACTTTCATAGAATTGTACCATTTCCAAAATATGGGTAAACCCATTTCGATGATTGTATTCATAGTTTGTTTCCCGATCATGATAATTGCTAATTGTAGACACAATTCAATCAAGCAACCACCTAACATACATTCCTCTTGACGATATCCAAAAAATCGCCAATAATTTCCAGGTCTTCCAATAAATTTGCCTTTGAAAAAAGCGATGTAGAAAATGGATGAATAATAATTTACGAATTGCAACAAATAAATTTTTAGTGTCAATGAATCATCAAATTCAGTTTGTGTTCGATTCAACTCAAATTCTGTCAAATATTCGGCTAAATAGCTGTACATCCAGTTAAAAATTACGATTAGTGTGAGATTAATTGTGGCTGCTGTTGCAGTTGTGAAAATGTTGGCCCAAGATGTTGTTATATCACCACGATAGATACTAATCGTTGCAAGTACAGACATACGATATAAAACAACACCAAAAACTGCAGCAAAAGCTAAGATTATCAAGAGCATGACAACGGAAAAGCTAAATAATGTTGCTGGTAATTTCATACGCCAAAATGGCACTTGAGGTTCTTCAGTATTTGTAACGGCATTTATTTTCTTTTTCCTTACATGAGCTAATCTTGCAAGATATTGAGGTCGAGGATGCTCTTCGTGCACATCAAATCCTGTCAAATCCCATCGGTGTGTTATCTCGGCCGAGTACCGTTTCCACAGTTCGAGAAAAAGAGCTGCCCAAAAACTCATAAAAACAGCGAAAAAGACAGTGCTCGGATTATCAATTAAATATGTGAATTTTGCGTGTGTACAAGTTTCCTCGAGTTTCCAATAATCACACCAATAATCACAAATTGGACACATTACAATATGGGAATCCTTATCACAAATATCTTTGGCTACCTTATATGTATTTAATGTGCTGAGAGAATAAATGAAACAACCAACTCCTACGATAGCAGCCAATAATAGCATGTAGGTGTAAAATCCTAACCATGCAAAATAAATCGCAATTTTAACACCAAAATAGTCTTTGATATAGTCAAGGGGTTGGTAACGATACCATCGCTTAACGGATGCCCATTTCGTATAAAGTTTATATCGCATGCTGCCAGGAACATTTATTTCACCCTAAAAAGAAAATATTTTAATTTCTCATAAAACAAATTGAAAAATGACTCACATCGTGCAATGGATACGCTGCTATATAGGCGCCTTCACTAATTAATCGTTGGATTCCAAAAGCAAAATCGTTCTTAGGCTCACGTGAAAACTTTTTACGATCTAATATGAATTGAACTATTCTCGATCGAACAGCTGATGTGAAAAAATTTGGCTGACTCAAATCGAATCTGCAAGGAAAATTCTCATTATAATTTAAATTAAATTTTATATAAACCACGTGGTAAACTCACAAATATTCCTTATCCCTGCTGTAGATTGCAGTGAATCGGTGAGATCGTTTTGGAAATGATTTTTCATCAACTGTCACTTTTTCAAGCAAATGTTTCCACGTTTTCTTGATTGTTTCCATGACCGTTGATGTTCCTCTCGCAACTCCAGGAATCTAAAAACATGTTAAATGATTGATATTTGTATTTTAAATAAAATTTTGTGGAAAAAAATTAAAGGAACAAAAAAAGCAACATAAATTCATACAAAAAATTGATTAAATGTGTGCAATGTTTAGTAAGTTTGTATAAATTTTGGAAGACAGCATGAATTTTGAAGAGTGTTTATTAATTTTTTTCCATTTCCAATATTCATTATAAACATTATAAGCTGTTCAAGGAGATAAACAATTGTTATTGACATAATTTATTTATAAACATCGCAATGATGACAAGAAAACAACATCAAAACAACATAAAACCACGCTATTAATGTCGAACCTTTTGCGTTATGTACTGAGCTGCATTTAAGATTGTATTGGATTGAGATTCCCTTGGCTTTTGCACTCTGCAAAGTGACTACATTTATAACCACGACGATGAAACATAAAAATTAAAATAATAATTACATATTGAGTGTTATTGTGTGTGTGTGTGTTTAAGTGCATATGTGAGTATATGAAAAAGTGTGTAAGTGACATGTAATTTAAATTTCTAATAATCATTAATAGCAGTGTTTAATACAAAAAATTAATAATTTAATCGGGTACCTCTTTCATTGGCATTCTTAACTTCAATATTTCTGCATATCTTCGTAAAACTTCAGTAGTTGCGTGTACTTTGACAAAATGAAATTCATCATCGATTAGTTCATGTTCAAGTTCCAAACCTTCAGTCACTAAATTTTCCTCAAATGTCGCACGTTTGGCTGCACGTTCTTGTCTCCCAGGTGACTCAGCAAAATCTTCACGCCATACAAGCACAAAATCAACTGATCGTTGACCATCATTGAAATATAAAGATGGGTTGACAACATTTTCTCCAAACGGATTATCAGGACAATCCAATGTAGGGTCATATTCGTCCGGGACACGATCTTTGTATGTTTCACGCATTTCAATCATTGTCAGACTTTCTGAAGCTCTTCCATTGTCAAGAAGGTTTTTACTGTGATTTGTGTTGAGACTGAAGTTACTTCTAAGAATTAAAAAATAAAATTATTTGTAATCATCAAAAAACAAAAAAAAATGTTATGCGTAAAATGGAAACGCCTGGTATTTTTCAATTTTATGTAGAAGATGTTTGATAGATTAGTATTAAAAAAGCACGCTCATAAAATAAGATTAAGTGTTAAACTGATTTTTTTTACTGCACACGAATAAATCAATCTCATTTCTTACTCAGATTCAATATCAAAATCTTCACCACTAACTTTGGCAATTGAATTTTCATGGGTTGTTGCTGTCCCGCTACGTCTTCAATGTGATATTTTTTTGTAATATATCAATGATTTATGTCAATACATCAAAATTGCAAGAAAAAAATTATTTACTTAACAAACAAAGATGACTCACCTAAGTTCACCATCAGCTGCCCACTCACTGTTCAAACCAGATTTGTCATCGTCACCACAAAGATTCGTTAGTGAAATTTTCAATTCATCTGCTTCCGTAGTTGCCCGTTTTCTTAGCTTATTAAACTGTTCCTGGAAAAGTGCTGGTACATTTTTATTTGTTTCATCATCTTTGGTTGATTCATTAATTTTATAGGAACTGTCTTCAAAAGACGTTGAAAATGGATGATCTTCATTTTGTTGTTGTTTGTTTTCACTTTCTTTTTCATTTTTAAGAAATTCATCTGAAATAATTGAATTCATTTTGCTTTAATAATTCAGCTCAATTTTTCTTCACTTTTTTCTTAAAAATAATGAATAAGAATGAAAACAAATCACACAAATATTTAAACAAATAATTATCACTACACTGCTTTTATGACGCGGAATGCGTTTATGATGATGAATATAAATAGCAACAGCCACTCTAAATATTCACACATATTTGGAAGAAATTATACAAAGGAAAAAAGTTTTGCTTGCCATATGGAATCAAATATTCAACTTGTCCAATTAAATTTCACACCTTTTTTACAATTGAGTCGTATCCCTTATGTCTAATTATCTTATCTTGATTAAAATTATAATAAAAAACGCACCCATTTAATTATAATAATTACTTTTTTGGTGGAAGTAATTTTCTTATTTACTACTTTGATTGGTGTAAGTGAAAAGTCAAAAGTTTGAATTTTGGGTTGGTATTGACCTTTGTTTACAATTTAATAATTTCATGATTTGTTGATGATTTATGCCGGTTTTAATGTGAATCGATAGAAAATGATAAAATCAATGTATTATAATTCACAATTTTGAAGGAAAATCTTTCAAAATAGAAGAAAAACCTGTTAAATTTTCCACCCTTATGTCGATTTTCCCGAAAAAAATTTTATGTGAAATGTCAAAATGGAAACAGATGATGTTGACATATATGTCATAAATTGTGTCATGGATTTGTATAGAAATAATCAAATTTAAATGAATTTAAATCGAAATTCTTTAATTTCTTCGTCGATTTTGCCTCCTACAGATTAAAACGATTCAAAGAAAGTGGTATAAGTCCACCAATGTTGAATGAAAATGAAAATAAACATGGGTCATATGTGCACGGTGTCATAAATACCCAAATCATATGTTTTCAATCAAATTATGCAAATTCTACCTCGGAATAAAGACGATAGGGTTTTATTTACGTTTTTGTTTGAAATTTTTCATTGAACCAAATTTGAATTAGTAAAATAGTATTTAAAAAAAATATAAAATGGCATTGATATTACGAAATTTACGAACATCATTCATTCAAAGGTAATTTTTTGATCACTTCAATAAAAAATCTCTAATTTTAATATTATTTCAGTATAAAATATACAAAAATAAATCAATCACTTTTGCAAAGGAGAGTTCCGCAGACATCGAGATATTTTTCAAC
Organism: Culicoides sonorensis; assembly: GCA_900002565.1. Lineage (NCBI taxonomy): Eukaryota > Metazoa > Arthropoda > Insecta > Diptera > Ceratopogonidae > Culicoides > Culicoides sonorensis. Next base: position 9,337 of record LN483656.1, on the reverse strand, counting down.
AGAAACAGAAAAAAATGAAGCCACAAATCAAGATCAAGGCCTAAAATTAACAGAAACTTGTGTGAAACGGTTAAAAGAAGTCTGTACTGACGGCTCATTTTTACGAGTGACTGTCGAAGGTGGTGGATGTTCAGGATTTCAATACAAATTTGATTTTGATACAAATAAAGTGCAGGAAGATTTAGAATTCGGAACAGATGATGCAAAAGTAGTGATTGACCCAATTTCATTAGAATACATTGGAGGTGCTACAATTGACTACCATGTTGAACTCATAAGAGCCGGCTTTCGAATCTTACATAATCCGAAGGCAGAAGGAGGATGTTCTTGTGGTTCTTCATTTTCAATTAAAATTGACTAGAAGATGAAATTATTTTGTATAGAAAATTGTTATAATTATAATTTTTTTTTTTTGTTGTAGAACATAAATTCAAATATTTTATTATCATTATATTGTTATAATATTAAACATTAATTTTTTATTTAAATTTTAACATTTTTTTTCAAAATTGAAGAAATTTTTTTTTGAAATTCATACATTTCAATTCAATTGTAGAAAACTTTTTAACATTATTGCGTTCTGATTGAACTTCATTGAAAATTAAATAGTACGATTACAAAAATACGACTTCTATGAAAGTTTGGCTCAATTCGAGTTTATGACGTAGCTGCGAGCTGTTCACTCAAGCTAATTAATTGTTCAGTCATGACACTTATTTGCTCTTCGTAATTCAAACGAGTTGATGCCTGGAATTGAAATTATTTTTTATATGAAGCATATTGCAAAGATTAAATTTTAGTCTTACTAAATTATCTTCACTTATTTGTAATTGTTGTTGCAATTCTTTGAAGACATCGTCCTTATTTTTAAGCTCTTCGTTTAGTAATTCAACATGTTGACGCAAATTTTCACTCTGTATGAAATTCATAATAAAAGATTAGAATTCAATTATATTTTTATTAGGTAGTGAAATAGTACCTCTAAAATGTGTGATGCTATTGTAGATTCTGCTTGACATTTTTCAAATAACACAGCTTCTATCCTTTTACTAAAACTATTTTGGATGAATTGTTCATTTGACACATTTTCAGTGCATTCTAGGAGTCTATAAAAAAATAAGAGGTCAATAACACCCTACATAAATTTTTTTTTATATCTTACGTTTTCTTAATGAAATTATCTTCTTCTGACATTGGTCCATTAACTTTAGTTGCCAATAAATGTTCACTTCCCAAATTTTGACTTATTTTCATAATTTCATATTGTGTGCGCCAATAATTCAGTTCTTTTTCTAATGCAGCAATTTTTTCCTCTGGCGTTGATCCAACAACATTATTGGACGTATAATCACTACCCGTTACACTTAAACGATCATCACAACTCAATGTGCTTGCACCTTCTATCACTTTATTCTCCAATTCTGTATTCTTGGCATGAAGACTTTCAATTTCTCTCTTCAATCTTTTTTCAATATCAACATGTTCGCTTGCTTTACGATTGAGCTGGTCTTCGAGGTCATGTAAACGATCAATATACATTTGGATTTCGATATTTTTATCGGCAATTGTGGATGCTAATTGAGCATTTTCAACTATTTTCTTTTGGAATTCACTATGAATAATTGGATCATCTTCTGGTATTTGGTTATTCGGTTGATTTGATGAGTTCCATTTCGATGAAGACTTTCCTGCTTTCTTCTTTATTTCTTTTTGTAATTCTTCTTGTAAACACTCAACACGATGTTCTAATTGCTTATTCCTAAATCCAATACTATCAACTTCCTGTTCCAACCGTCTCACACTGGCATCTTTGAGACGAAGTTGTTCCCTTATAACTGAATTTTTATTCTGTTCTTCTACAATTGCTCGTTTTAATACGCCCGCTTGTGCTCTTATCTTCAAATTAATAAAATAAAAAAAAATACAGTATCCCCTCTCATATTTCTTCACCTCGGGGATCGCTTAGAAGAAATATGGGAAAAAAGAGAAATATGGGAATTTCAATGAAATCTTTGAATTTTCAATAGAAATCTTTTATTCTAGTGGTAATAATTGGACTTCATATTGTTATATCACATTGATTTTACAAAAATGACGTTGAAAAAAAGTGAACATAAATTTATTTATTATTTTTGATTGGAAATTACGCAATTCTGAATACATTTTTTATGTTAATCGATCAATGACAACCTCCCATATTTCTCTGTTTGAAGAAATATGAGAGGTTGTCAAATTTGAAATCAGGAGAAATACAGGAGGGAAGAAATATGAGAGGGAGAAATACGAGAAAGTATACTGTAATTCATTCACATTTGATATAATGGTGTGTACGTAGAAATAATTTTTATTGTCATTCATAAAGAACACCCAAAAAAAATAATTACTCACTTTACTATATTCTGTTGCTAATTTCTGATATTTTGTGCTCAGATCACTTCCTTCCGCAGCTGTCGATGACATTTTCAAATAATATCGTAATTAATTTTAACAAAATTCCTTTTTTATAACTTCATTTCAATTAAATTTATTTGTTTTCTATTCCTAATGTTTTGATGATTTTGTTAAATTTACAAATGTGAAATGGGTTTCATTAAAAATAATAAAATAACGGTCATTTTAAAATGATCCATGTTCACATTTCGCATGAAACTGTCACAACAATTCCAAATAAACACAGAAGCGGAAAATATTGGACATTGTTTCATTAAAAAACTATTAAAATAAATTCTTATTTGGAATAAAAACTTATCAAATTTAAAGTTTTGGAAGAGCTTGACAACTAAGACAAAATATTAGAAATGGATTTATCGAAAATGAAGGTAAATTTTCATTTCCGTGAAAGTTTGAATGAGCGCTTTTCAAGTCAAAATATTTGTTGTATTTTAGGTAATTGACCTGAAAGTGGAGTTAAAGAAACGAGGACTTTCAGTTACCGGCAACAAAAATGAGCTACAAGACCGATTACAAGCTGCTTTAGGCGAAGGTGGAAATCCCCTTGATGATACTGGTAATGATGATTTGTTGTATGATGATGAATTGATGGATGTAAGAAATCATATTTTTACAAAATTTTGCTGGTAATTTAATGTTTCCTTTTTTCAGGATGAACTTGATGAAAAAGATTTGTTAGGTCAAGATGACCATGAAGAAGAATTACTTTTGAAGGAAAGTCCTTCACCAGATGCGAGTCAGAAAACACTGAAATTGACACATTCCGCATCTAGTATTACATCGAGTACAGTTAATACAGCAAATAGTGGTGCAGCTGAATCAACAACCCCTGTTGCTCATAAGAAAATCTCATTGAAACGAAATTTATCGATCCCAAAACCTGTTTTACCTGAATCAATTAAGCCCATAACCGAAGATGAAAAGTCAAAATCATCAATTTCATCAACAAACGGCGACTCAACTGGTGAACCTGAGAAAAAGGTTGTTAAATTGACGGAACTTACAGCAGAAGAGAGAGCTAAATTGAGAGCACAAAAATTTGGCGCAACGGCAGCAACACCTGCTACTGATTTAGTCTCAGATGACAAAAAGTTGGCACGTGCAGCTAGATTCGGAATTACACCATCCACCACTGCAGCTCCTGCAAGTAACAGCTCAGCTTCGATTAAGAGTTCGGCTCCTGAAGCATCATTGGAATTGTTAAAGAAACGAGCTGAACGATTTGGAGCAGCAGTTGCACCAAAATTGAATGCTCTTGAACAAAATGAAAAACTGAAGAAACGCCAGGAACGATTTGGAGCAGCTGGAAGCACCACTTTAACTGCGGAACAAGCTGAAAAAGCTCGATTACGACTTGAACGTTTCAAAACAGCTGCTTAATTCATTTTTATGCTAAGGACGAAAATGGACACGAAATTAAAATTCAAAGATTTTTTTTTTTCAAGTTTCAATGAACTTTATTCAATGACAAATGTAATTTTGACCAATAAAACAATTTGATTTTCATAAAATTAAAATGAAAAATTTATTTTTATCTTGTCTTGCAAATATAACTTCAAAAAAAATTCTGATTAATTTTCTATTTCAAAAAATTTTACAAACATAAATTTCAGAATAAGGTCATGACATTATTTCTACCAAAATTGTTTACAGATAAATTTTTGTTTTTATTATTAGTTTATAAATATTTTTGTAAATGAATGGACAGTAAGTTACGAAAATGTGCAAATATTTAAAATAAAGTTTTTTATGTAGCAGCTGCTTCAACTTCTCCTGCAGTGATATCCGGTTCTTCATCATTGTAAATGTTTTCAGCCATTTGCCATACCTGTGAAATAAATAAATTAATTCGATTATGTGAATTTATTTTTCATCAAATTTAAGATACTTACTTGCATGATATTATCTTCGGATACAGAGCAAATAACCCAAGCTTCATTGGGATTCCATGAGAAATCGGAAATCTTTGCAGTGTGTCCACCATGAATAAATAACAGTTCTGGTGGTCCATCTTCTGCATCTTCAGCACTTTGTTCTTCGCCAATTTTGGATAAATCCCAAACATGTAATCGACGATCAGTACCAGAACTTGCCAAAATTGTTTCATTATGAGGTGACCATTGAACTTGGAAAATTTCGTCTTTGTGCGATTCAAAGGAATGTAATTTAAGTTTAAGGTTTCTCAAATCCCATAAAGCCACTGTTTTATCTGCAGATCCTGTGGCAAGTATAAACTCCGAATACGGATTGAAACTGAGGCAATTCACTTCAGCAGTATGTGCATCAACTGTGTGTGATGGTTTTGAAGTGTTGTTGCAACGTGTATCCCAAATCATGAGTTTCTGATCATCAGCTACAGATCCAAAAAGTGATTCGTGAAGTAAATGCCATGCAACATCCTCAACAACTGCTGTGTGACCAGTGAAAATGTTCTTTGCATCAATTACACGATGATCTTTGGGAGTTGCATTAATATCCCACAGACAAATTGTATGATCATCAGATGCTGATAACAAATATCCATTTAAATTTGGATTCCAAGAGAGACCATAACCTTCTTTTTGATGTCCACGCAAACGTAAATCCGGATGACATTCACCACTTGGTTCCGGTTTACTTGGATGTTTAGTGTAGTCAAACACAAGTACGTCACTTGAGGGGGTCTTTGTTGCAATAACACATGGATTTTGTGGCATGTAACGCGCTCGGTTTACCTCACCTTCGTGATTTATTTTAATTTCAATCTCAATTTTACCCGAAACTGTTCCAAATCCGCCAAATTCTCCTTTTTCAATGTCATAATGACTTGCATCAAATTGAGCATCCTCATTTGGAAGTTGCACCGAGGCAATTAACAAATGATTTTGTTCATCTGATGTGTGTGTACCCAAAATTAACCGGTGAACAGTGTAATCTTTTCCTTCGGGACGTGTTACATCAGGCAACCATTGAGCTGTCAATGATGGCCATTCCAAAGCGTGAGTCATGACCAAATCATACAAGAATGGTGTATTTTTCTTCCATATTTTATATTCCTCATTGATAACTCTTTCTTCGACGGCATCATCAAATGATTCGGCTGTGTGTAGGAATGTATGCGAAACAAGAGGTTAGTTATGTTTTTTTTAATAAAATTAATAAATTTTTCAAAAAAATTCAAAAGAATTGTTAATTATACTCATAGTAATTCTAATAATTTCATACCTCCATCTCCACGGTCACCCATTTTGTGTTAAAATCTGATTTAGAAAATTACTGAGCGCGAAACAATACAACTAAAGCTTTCGTCTGCAAAAGAAATTGTAATGAGTTTTAAGTGAAAATTACCATGGTTTTTTCAAAACTAAAAAGCTTCACTGATTAACTTTGTTCAAATTAAACGAATAATAGCGTAATTTTTAATTTTCTTACCTTAAATATCCTTAAAATTTAAAGAAATTAATTTTCACCAATCTTTATAAAACAACGCTATTCAATAAATTCACTTTTTGATGCGAACGAAGCTTGAAATTGCATAGAGGGTAATGGGAATGTTCACTCATGAGATGTTCTTTTGTATGTGAATGTGGTGTCCTGCATAAATTTATTTCCTTTTTGTATCAGTTTTTGATATTTTCTCGAGTTTTAGCAAGAAATCTTAAGACTTTTCATGAAAATCAGGTCTCAAATTAATCGATGATAAAAAATTAAAGCTTCAATACCGATAAAAGACGAGATTTATTGATTGAAATTTAAATTGGATCCTCGAGCAAATCATTTCAGTATGGTTCTCATTCGATTTGTCCGGAATTTTTCCTCTTAAATTCTTAAAATTTATTAAAAATTGTAAGAAAATCTATAAAGTGTTCAAAAATCACGCCTTTACTGACTTAATGACTTTTAAACATTTGATGTGAATGCGACCATACCTGTCATTTTCATTCAAGAAATTTGGCACTTGATAAAAAGACGGTTAAACCATCTCATTTAAAAATACAACGTCTAAACAATACAATTTATTTTTGATTAATTTGTGACGAATAATTTAAATAAATATAAACTTAAAAGTAGTGAAAAATGATCCGAAAGCAGTTGGCTGATCAGAGTAGTAAAGAAAATGTACAAAGATCTGTAGGAAGTGCAAAGGAAATGGATCAACGTAGAACTTTGACGGAATCAAAAACTGAAATGGAAAATCATACAAAGAAGCCAGGTAAATTTAAATTAATATTATTTTAATAATCCTGAATATCAACTAAATTTATTGATGACAGTACAAAAGCCAGCTTCGACAGCAGTTCATTCAAAACAGTCTGTTGAAACCACAAAAAATTCAACTAGTCAACAATCCCAACAAAGTCAGAGTGGTAGTAAACCAGGTCAAAAAGCTTGGAATCTAACAAATTTCGATATAGGCCGTGGACTTGGAAGAGGCAAATTTGGAAACGTTTATCTTGGTAATGCAAATTTTTGATCTTTTTATTTTAACAATTAATTACATAACAATTGCAATTTATTTCCAGCCAGGGAAAAAGAGACAAAATTTGTGATAGCATTAAAAGTCCTTTTCAAAAAACAAATTGCTCAACAAGGCATTGAACATCAAGTGCGTCGTGAAATTGAAATTCAATCACATTTACGTCATCCCAATATTCTTCGCATGTACGGATATTTCCACGACGAAGCTCGTATTTACTTGATTTTAGAATATGCACCTGGTGACACCCTATACAAAGCTCTACAGAATAGTCCAAATAATCGTTTCGATGAGACACAAAGTGCCATTCACATTAAATCCTTGATCTCTGCATTGCAATACTTACATGAACGTAATGTCATACATAGAGACATAAAGCCTGAAAATTTACTTCTTGGTCATAATAATTTACTTAAAATAGCCGATTTTGGATGGTCTGTACATGAACCGAACTCTAAAAGGACAACACTTTGTGGGACTTTGGATTACTTATCACCGGAAATGGTTCAAGCAAAACCTCACACAAAAATGGTAGATTTATGGAGTTTGGGTGTGTTATGTTATGAACTTGTCGTTGGCAAAGCACCATTTCATGCAGAAAACTATGACAATACTTATCGTAAAATTATGCGAGTTGAATATAAAGTACCGGATTTTGTGAGCAAAGCAGCAAGTCATTTTATATCGAAATTATTGGTGTTGAATCCTGATGCTCGAATGTCCCTGGACCAGGCAATGATACATCCATGGATTATGTCGCACACAAGTGGAAGTACTGCACAACCAACAAAAGGAAGCTCAAATTCTGGAACACAACCAATCCCAAACAAAAGTGCCTAAAATTTTTAAATTCTAACCGTTTTTTAACTGACTCAATGATATTTTTTTTTTTATTTTTACCACACAAACAAAAAAATGCAACTTTTATAAACTATAATGATAAAAACAAACAACAAATCACCGTTTTAAGAGAATTGTATGTACTGAAACAATTAACATAATTTTAATACGTTTCTCTGTTCTTTTCTAAATGAATAATAAATAATATCCTCAGTTTCTTATGAATATTAAAATAAAAAATGATATAAAATCAACTTTATTAATTGACATTTATGTAAATTTATTCCAAAAACACAAATGATAAAAAACTTTTTTTTATGATAACAAAAATGATAAACACTTAAATTTTAACTGACATCCAAAAATTTTTTTTTTTATAATATACGTTTCTTTGTATCATAACGATACAAGTACTGCAAAAAATCTTTATATTCTGCTTGTTCTGGTTCACTCAGGTGTCGTAGAACTGGTTTTTGTGGTTTCGTAAATACCAAGTCAGCATCAAAATCAACAGGTAATTCATCACCAGCCGTTATTGTCTGGACAAGCAGTGATACAGTAATACACAGGAAGCAAAAAATTTGAAACTGAAAAATGAAAGTGATTTTTGTTGAAGTCACATTGAAATTGTGTTTTTTTTATTTTTTAAATCTAAGGCAAATCTGACAAATTGATGTTGAATCTTAAATCTTGGAGTAATTTTTCCAAAAAAAATTGTGCAAAGGCACGTAAAGGATAAGTTACTTTGTAACAGTTCTTTCAAGGTTGAATTGAATTTCTTATATAATTTACTCTGAGAAATTTCTTGAGACTTAAACATATCTCAATTTAATGTTACAAAATATGCATTACATTCGTGTATTATCTTACTTTGGTATTTCCATTCATTTTAATTCTTGTGTGTCTCTTTAATTATATGTGTTAATAAAAAAATGATATTTCGACTGATATTGAGCAATTGAGTGAATTAATTTTGCAACGTTCACTTTATTTTTTTGAATTTAATTTTTTTTCTTGCACTCCCTTAACTCTCCAATACCGTTTGAATGACTGAAGGAGAAAAACTCAAAATCTATCTGTTTTATTGATTTAATTTTTTCGATAAAAACAGGATTATTTTTTCTGAATTCATGTTCAAGAACGCGTGTGACTATGTTATGCTTAAATACTCAGAAAAAGTTGTTTAATTTGATTTATTATCTAGGTACAATGTTAGAAGAAGTGTTAAAATAACACAAAAAAATTATTTTCAAAGAACAATAAATTGAATCAATCATAAAATAAAAAAAAAATCAAGTTTTTATTGTTTAACGGATTTTTTTTTAACTTATCATTTGCATTGTGATAGAATTTTTAATCATATGCAGGTGATTCATGGTGATAATGATGATGTTAAATGTTATAAAACAAGATTGATATGATTTAATCGTTTATTTTTATACATTTGATAATACATTGGGAATTTTTTTAAAAAATTATTATTAAAATAAAATAACACCTCAATTATTTAAGTTTATTGATCCCAACATTTACATAATCTATTTAAAAATGTTAACAAAAAAAAACACTATTTTATTTAAATCACGTGTT